>PVLC010009668.1:0-53232 GCA_004027655.1 Graphiurus murinus | reverse complement strand
AAAAAAAAAAAAAAAAAAAGATCATTGCAGTCATTCACAGAAGAGATATTGGGGACTTAAGATAGTAGCAACAGGAGTGGATAGGAAAAAGGAGATTTTTCTGAACTGTAATTGATAGGATTTCTTATCCAGTTAGAAAGGGAGATTTAGAAAAACAGAGGAAACATAGGTGACTGAAAGTTTGGGAAATTGGGTGGATTTTGATACCATTAGTGAGTTAGTAACATAGACCAATGAACAGGTTCTGGATAATGCAGTTTGGATATGTCAACTCTGAGATGTTGTCTTAGTCCATTTTGTATTGCTATAACAAAATATCACAAACTGGGTAATTTATAAAGACAAGAAATATATGTGTCACAGTTCTGGATACTGGGAAGTTTGACACTGAGGTGGCAGCATATTGCCTTCACCTCATGGCAGAAGGTGAGAAGAAGCAAGAGGGGGCCCTCTTGGGATGTATTACAGCCCACTCTTCAGATAACCAGTCCTCTCTGGTGAGAGTGACCTTAATTCGTTCATGACCTGGTCAATTCTGAAGGTCCCACCTCTCAACACAGTTGCTCCGGGGATTAAATTTCCAACATATCAACTCTGGGTTCACATTCAAAACATATACAAATGTCTCATAAATGATCAGGATGCAAAGTGCACTACATAACCGGGCTGCTTCTGGCAAACCAGAAGAGTCCAAGACTGGGGCTGCCATGGGGGACAGAGGCAACCTCACCTTGAACATGAGTCTGGAAGTAGGGGGAGGGCTAGAAGTCTTCTCTACGGACTTCTATATGACAGTAGAAGCAGAGGAGATGGGTATGGTCACCACGGAGAGATGGAGAGGAAGAGGAGCAGGGAGACAAGGGCTGCTCAGGAACAAAGGAAAGAGGGTTTCAAGAGGAGGGGTGGTCAGTAGCGTCTAAAGATAGATCATGGGTTCACCCGCTAGGAAAGCTCTGCCAACTAACAAGAGCCAGGGTCCAGGGCTTCCTGTAAGAGTGGCAGGTGCAGAGGAAGTTCGGCTGGATCACTCTTCAAGAAGTCTGGTGTTAAGAGGCAGGGCAGGGGCCCAGGGACATGTGTCAAATAATTGTTATATGTTTGTTTTATAGCTTTTGTTATTGTTATTGTTTTTCTTTTCCTTTTTTAAAAGTTTGATTTGGTTTGCTTAATGAGAGAAATCTGACCATGATTAAAGCTCCCAGGAAAAACTACAAGAGAAAATCTGAAGATAAAAAAAAAATAGTGATTTTCCATACAGACAGAGAGCAGATTAGCAGTTGCTGAGGCCAGGAGGAAGGGGGAATGGGAGTGACTGCTTAGTGGGTGTGGAGTTTCCCTTTGGGCTGGTAAAAATGTTCTGGAACTAGATAACAGTGAGAGTGGCAAAAACTCATAAATTTACTGAATGCCACTGAATTTTATATTTTAAAAGAATGGTGTGCATGTGATCTGGGAATAAAATTCAGGGTTTGGTGTATGCTAGGTAAGTACTCTCGCAATTGAGCTATATTTTATACTTTGAATGATTTGAAATTTTATACTTTGAAATGGTTAATTTTCTTTTCTTTTTTCTTTTTTCTTTTGGTGTGTGTGTGTGTGGTACTGGGGATTGAACCCGGGGCATCCTACCTCCACGCTACACCCCTGGCCTTGTATTTTTTTGAAACAGGGTCTCACTAGGTTGATGAGTCTCACTACTTGATGAGGCTGTCCTTGAACCTGCGATCCTCCTGTCTCAGCCCCCCAAGTACTGGGATTATAGGGATGTGCCACCATGCCTAGAAGAAATGGTGAATTTTTAAATGTGTGTTTTACCCTACACACACAAAAATAATAGTCTTAGCATGTGCTGTGCTTAGTGGGTTTTGTGTGGTTCACTTACTTTAATACTCACAACTTTATAACAACTTTACTACCTCTATTTTACATAAGAGAGAATTGAGGTTCCCAGAGATTATTTTATCCAAGATCTTACAACTAGATTTGAAGTTCCAACCCAAGCTAATTTAACTATAAAGCCCAAACACTTAGCCATTCTTTCATACTGCCTCGAAGACTACAAGATTTCATACATACATTAATAATGTGAATTGATTTGCATCTACCAATGCGTTAATCAGTTTTGTGTTGCTGTAACAAAATACCCAAGATAATCCTTTTTAAAAGGGGGCAGGATTATTTTGGCTCACAGTTTCGGAGGTTCCAGGCTATGGTTGGTTGTCCCTGTTGCTTTGGGGCCTGTGGTGAGGCAGAACGCTATGGTAGGGGTGTGTGGCAGAGGAAACTGTTTATCTCAAGGCAGCCAGGAAGCAAAGAGAAAGAAGAGGGGGGTGGATTACCACTGTCTCTTTTGGGGACACACCCCAGTGACCTAAGACCTGGACTGGGCCTTACTACTTACAGGTTCTACTATTTCCTATGAGCACCATGCTGTCCTCGAAAGATCACATCTCTTAACACCACTGCACTGAGGATTAGTTTCCAAATGAATTTTAGGGGAACACAAGCATTCAGATCATGACATATAATATTATAGTTTTGTACTACCTAATTTATTTGCCTAGTTTAATAATATATATCAGATATAACAGAAAATAAATGATAAATAATGTTAAAGGTGGTCTTTGGAGGACAGTCTAGATCCGAACTGTAGCCACCAAGATGTTAATGGTCCAAATATCTGGGTTTGAGGGCATTTACATTTTTTTCCTTTTGATTGGGCACAGCTCTGATTTTAAAAATGAAAAGTTTAGTTTTAATGTATGAAGGAAAAATAATTTAGGGGCAGGGTACTTCTCTGAAGGAGATGCCATAAGCCTGTAAGAAACAACTATGTAAGAAACAACTAAAAAGGATATAAAACTACCCAGGGACCTGGGTGAATCTGTTTGCAGAATGGAGAAGGGACAGGAACAGAGGCAATAAAGAAGACTCACAAGGCAGTCTGAAAGGAGTGAGGCTCATCTCTGGGTGGAAAGGAGGAAGGGCTCTTGGGAGGGGGACACCAAGCACAAAGCCGGTACTGAGGAGGGCTGGGAAGGGATGGAGAGCCAGGCTGCGCCCAGGGATTGTGCTTCATGCCATCTCTTTTCTGGTCCTTCCTCTGCCCTTCTTCTGGGACCCATTTAAGGGGAAGCCACAGCCTAGTTCCAAGATGTTCCCTGGGTCCTCAGAGAACTGGAGAGCCTCAAGGACGGACCTCTCAGTGTTCTTAGAAGGCCACTGGGCCCGTGCCTTCCTGCTTTGTTCTAGGATCCTGTGACTCCCAGGCACACACCCAGAGCAGCATGTACTCAATTGCTCCTTTGATTTTCTCCCAGTTGGATGGGTGCTGAGTGGTAAACTGCAGAGAAGGGACTATTGCATTTCTTTCTGCCGAAGTAGTTTCTTTTCAGAATTGCCTGGACACTGAGGGAACATCCATTCTCCCTTGAGACATTGCCCAAATCATTTTATCCAGTCCCTTGCCTGTAGACTAGCAGTTCAGCCTGTGCCTGTGGACCGACAATCAGTATTTTTCCTTATTTTAGGAGGTGGCACCAATACTCCTGAGAGTATTTTCTATTTCTAATAAGTATACATCACATTTACAGTACTTTTATAGTTAATGAGATATGTGTTTGCCATCAGTTTCAGAGGGACTGAGTGACTACTGCTTAGGCTCAGGAGAGGGACAGACAGCTTTGCATCCTAGTGACTAAGACTTAACCTACTTGGTTTGTGGTTTCCGCAACTGTGGGTCAAGATAAATAGGGTGCATCATAGACCCTTAAGAACGGACCGATTTTGTTTACCTACTGTATCAATTAGGGTTTTCAGGAAGCAGAATTGTTAGCACAATGTGGAATATGAGATTATTATAGGGCTTAGAGTTTACACAACTGTGGGAGCTGGCTCAGAGGTCTACAGAAGGCTACTGTCTAGATGTCTACTGGAGGCTCAGAAGTTGCTCTGGGTCTACAGGGTTGGCAGGTAAGAAGAAACCCAGATATAAAGTGGGGCAAATCAACAGCAAATGAACTCAAACTGAAGTCCCTGAGAAGGTGGAATTCATATTCTTTCTCACCATCTCTAATCTTGACAACAGCAGACCCTTAAAAGCAGCAGTACCTTTCACCAAACTGGTGTGTGTGCCCTGACCTGGCCTCCACGGAGCTGAAGGAGGAAAATCTACAGAAGCCAGAGGAAGCTAGGCCGCTGCCCCATGCCAGCCATACACATGAGCTGCAGTGGTGCCTAGGGTGCTGAGCTGACCTGTGCAAAGGTGGCTTCCTGGTCTCACACAAATGTCCCCTGTGGCCAGTCCTAACTCAGAACCATCCAGGAAAGAAAATCCTGGAAAACAGCTGTAGTTTAGTAAGTTGCTACTGTATAAAACCATCACACTGACACGTAGGAAAGAAAGCAACTGAGATTTATCGAGAGCCAAGAATATGCCTTTACATATCATTTGACCTACACTCTGATCATACAAAGAAGGGGTATTAACTTACTTGCTCCAAGTCACAGGTCAGCAAGTGCAGGGTTTGGAGCCCAGGTTACCATAGTCTGAGCTTTTTCCAACAGAACCTGTGACCTGTGCAGCTGATTTATGGTTTTTTGTTTGTTTGTTTGATTTTCGGTGGTGCTGGGGATCTAAGGAAGAGCCTCGCTCATGGCAAGCAAGTGCTGTACCACTAACCTACACCCCCAGCCCAGAGTTTGGGCTTTTCTATTCATAGGTTCTGCTTCATCAGGGTTGTGCTTGGAATATAGGCCCCACTGATCTGACAAGTGGAAGCCAGCCCCTTCTGAGCCCCTGAGTCAGGGCTGCGGTAGGTAGTCTTCTGCCATCCAAGCTGCACAGGGAGAAAGATTTTTTAAGAGAAAAGCAGTCAGGCAGGAATTTCATTTTAATTAAAAAGCATTTAACCATTCCAAAATGCACCAACTTAGAGCCAAGCTTAATGGGGGTGCTGGTGTGTGGGCGGGACAGGAACGAGGTGTGAATATTCCGGGAGGATGTCAGGATGACCCAACTTCCTGAGAGGTAAGAAGCATGCATTCCTTTTGAGAGTCCATGTGGGCCAGATCGATGGATTAGAGAAACAGGGGTTGGGAGGTACAATCACCTTGCATAGTGATTGTTTTTGTTTGTTTTAAAATAGTTTCTCTTTTATTTCTTCAGTAAACATTTACTGTCACCTCCGTGTGCTGGGTGCTGTTTGAGCGATGTACTCTGAGGCTGCAATGCTGATACCGTGTGCGTCTCCTCTCCAGGGGTCTAATGTGGGGGCTCTGATAAGCCGACCCCCCTCTCTTAGGGTGGGTTGCCCCCAAAACAGACTCTGAGATGAGAACTCGAATGCAAGCAGTCTGTTGGGAAGTAATCCCAGGAAGCACGAGGAAGGAACTGGAAAGTGTGTCAGGGACCTGAGGGGAAGGACGCCATGTTAGGCTGTGCTAATGAGCAGATTACTACTGTGGTACCTGGGGCTCAGAATACCCAAGATATTCTCCCTGAGAGTGAGAAATTGGGGATATATAACTCCAACCCTTGACCACCCTTGGCTGGAGATTTAACTCTAGGGGATTAATCTCTAGTACTAGCCAGACATGGTGGCGCATGCCTAATTCTACCTCCCAGCTACACCCCAGCTCTTTTTATTTTGAAACAGGGCCTCACTAGGTTGCTGGAAGTCTAAGTTGCTGAGGCTCACCTCAAACATGCAATGTTCCTGTCTCAGCCTCCCAAGTACTGGGATTACAGGTGTGCACCATCACACCTGTCTAGGATCACAGGTTTTAAGCCAGCCTCAGCAACTTAGTGAGACCCAGTTTCAAAAAGAAAAACAAAAAAAAAATCACCAGTACTTCAACTCAGCCCTTTGCATTGGCCGAGCTTGCTGCAGAGACTAGAGGAAAGGTTCAGGCAGAGAGGCACAGGTATTTGCATTAGAAAGCCACCACTGGGCATACATGGAAAACAACAGCATCTGCTATACCTCTCTGACATATACCCATATACTCCTGCTTCTCCCTTCCTGGCTACCCTTGACTTTCATTCAGGTGTTCACTTGCTTCCCATGCAGACTGTGTAGACAGGGGGAGCTCAGCCCACCCTAGCTCCAGGAGGCCCTGACGGAACAGACAATTCACATATTCCACTCCTCTGGCTGTCTTGGCTGTGGCATGGATTCAAGTGGGCCTGGGACCCAGTCCAATGAAAGGGGCTCTCAGGACTCCTGCATAGAATGCTGGGTCAGAAATGCTCTCTGCTGGATACGGAGGCTGGTGGTAACAAGAGCCAAGGGCACTTGCTGTGTTGAGGAAAACCAGCCTGAAGGCAAAGCCAGTACCAAAGGTGGAGCCAGGAGAAATGCAAAGAAAAGAAACTGGAACTTTTCCACCTCTGGACCCATTGGTTACAGAACTGTCTTTCCTCTTCTCTTACTGCAGCCAGTTTTCCACTGTTGCACAGGGAGCATGTTTATTGGTGGCCCTAACTTCCATGAAAAGAGAGAGCTTCTTTCTGGGCATCCATCGCTGATTCTAAAAAGCATGTCCATTGGACTGATCACCATTAGGCTCTGTGCTTAGCCAGCCTTGGGGTCTGTGCCCTGTCCTGCAGCCAGGAGGGCAGGGGTGTTACCAGAATAAGGGGAGATGGAAGAGCTAGCCAATGACCTCTCCCCACACAAACATTAGCCACCACCACCCCTATATGGTTCTTGCCCACCTCTCTAGCTTCTTCTTGGGCTATTTTCATGTTTTATTCATTGCTGCACTGCTGCTGTGCCCCATCCCAAATAGTGCATGGAACATGGCAGACACTCAGTAAGCACCTGTTCAGGAAAGGAATGAAGGAAGCCCTTACAGTTCCTGGCTCCGCCCCTCATTTCTGATTCTGTGTTTCCATTGGCCCCTGCTCAGAGTGCTTGCCTCCCCCACCACCATGGCCTGCCATCCATCTCTCATGGCTCAGCCCAAGGGCTGACTCCTCCATGAAGTTCCCCCTACCTGCTCAGTCCTAGGAAGCCTTAAGAGTCAACCAGTGGTCCAAAGCCGTATGCTGGCTCCCAGGAGAATTTGGACCAGGGACTCCACGTCTCCAAGATGCCATCCTTTCATCTTTCAGGTACAGATGATAACAGTACCTGCCTCAAAATGTGGCTGGAAGATGTTACATAAGCACAGGTTTGATGCTGGGAACTAGCCAGCTCCTTGACCCAAGGTTGCTTACAGAATCCATGCCTTTTGAAGAGTATCTACATACTTAGAAGCCCCTTATATGTCATTTGCTATGTGCCTGGCATTGTCCTATGCATGTATCTCCCTCTTCCTGTTACTCTATTATAAATGAGGAACCTGCTACACAGAGAGGTTATGTTACTTCCCCAAGGTCACACAGGTACTAAATGGCAGGACTGGGATTCAAACCTAGGCATCTTGACTTCAGAGTCTGTGCTATTAACTGCTTGGCTATGGTACTTGTTGGAATAGCCAACTGTCCACGTTTGTGGGATGAGCATGGCAGATGAATACATGAATATGAGTGAGTCCCCTCCATGAACTAGATCAGAGAAGAGGACTCCTGTCCTTTCGCTTGCTCAGCTTCTCTGTAGAGGGCTTGGGGACACACGCCCAGACCTGCCTTCATAGCGCCATTTAGTTACAGCAGTATGTTGTGGAATGGGCTTCAGGTTTGCCTCAGTGAGAATATAGCTGGGCTGCAGGTGTGGCCTAGCTTGCCACATGGGTGCACTGGGTTTGTGGCATTATCAGTCTCTTGTGTTGCTGGGGACCAGAATTGTGCCCTTAGATTTCACAGTTGGCTTTGAACACATCTATCTATCTCCCCAATCTCTGTAGGGCAGGGGCTGGGCTACTTGCCTGACCCTCTCGCCTCTGCATACCCGCTCATTGTCTATTTGCTCTGGTCAGTGCATCTTGTGGGGATGTCGCCTGCCTGTAGCTGCCCCTCTCAGTCTCCAGCACCAACTTCCTTGCAACGCTAATAACATGTGCACATTCCCCAAAGTGCTGTGGTGTTTTGAACGATGTTACTTACTTTGTCAGGTCCCAGACAAATGCTATTTCTTCCTCAAACTGTCTCTGGAAAATTCACTAAAAGTGTAGCAGGCCTGATGAGTTCCTAGTGACCTTGAAAACTTTCATATGTCGTATCCATGAACAATGGGTGCCTTCTCGAGGCCTATCAGGATGATAAGCGGCCAGAACAAGGCCCTGGTGATCTTGCTTCTTGCATACTCCCGAGTCTGTTGGAGGGAGGCACCAATGTTTCTACTTTCTGGCCTAGAAAATCCTCTCCAAAGATAGCTCCCAAGGTGGCCTGGGGACAGCTAGCCTCTTCTCATCATTTAACAAGGTCAGTGGACTTGTGGACATATCAGCCTTCTTCCTCCTGAAAGACCGAAGTCCTTCAATAGGGGCTTGGGAAGAAGCCGGTGAACAACACACTCACTACTCTGCCCTTCCCAGAATACATGGGGGTGAGCAGGATGTATCAGAGTATCCTGCAACTCTCTTCCCTGCCAATCAAATGCCTGAGAGGCTTCCTGGCCTCTGTACAGAAGATCTTCCCATGGGGAACCCACTCAGTTCCACACTGACTTTTCTTCAAGCATGGTGCTAGGCAGGAAATAAAGGGAAGCCAGGCTTGAAGCCCCCGCAGCCCTCTCGGATTACCGTCAGGTGGATTCGGATGATGACAGGAACCGCCAGCTGGAGTGTCTGCAGAGGCAGGCATACGTGGGGGTGCAGAGACCCGTTGCTTCAGTCTGAGATGAAAATATTTTTAGGAACAAATCTGGGCCTTCCTTTTCTCCCTGCCTCTGATGCTAAGTAGCCATCTGCATCTCCCAGACAACCTCCACAAGCAGCATCCTAGAAAAGTGGGCTAGGGAAGAGATTGCTATTAAATATAAAATATGAAGCTGCTGCTTTGGGAAGTTGAGTGTGCCTGGTGTGAAAGGGCATGGGAGACCCAGAACTCACTCACTTCCCCTGGGACCCTAACATGTGCCTCTCTATTTCTGGGATTCTATCCATCCATCCATCCATTCATCCATCCATCCATCCATCCAATCTGTTAAGTAGGGGGCTAGATAATATTTCCTCTAAGATGCACCTAACCTTATGTCATCTTTTCACTGAAGAGCTGAGCTATATAAATTCCCAGACAGTTCCAGTCCTGCAGGGCATCCTCTGGTGGCTGCTTTGAGTTGTGACATCCTGAACCCATTCCTCCCCACCCCCAAGGGAGATGGTCAGCAAGGGTAGCTTGCATAAAGTGATGAGGGCTCTGACTCAAGAAGTCCCAAGGCATATCTCCCTGTATTCAGCTAGGCCCATCAGCTGCTAGCTTGCCCTATATCCAAGGGAAAATCAGTCTCCAGACCCACCTAGCAATGATCTTTCTCACCTGAGTCCCCTAAGATAGAGGTTGGGAATAGAGAAGGAAGAGGAGGCAAATGTTTGGGGAAGGCATTGGCAGGTTCTCATTTTTGAGCTCCTAGAACTTCTGTAGTGAGCAACACTATCTCTTTTAAACTTTGTAGGCCCACAGTGTTCCTGAAATCATGTCAAAGTTGTTTTAATCTGAAGGGAGAACACTGTGCTGTAGATAAGACAATGGGAGTTATTAAAAATTTGAATAATAAATAATATAGCTCCCATAGCATCGTGTGCTTCTGATTATTCATCTACTTACTGCCTTATAAGTTGGATGAGAACAGGGACCACATCTAGATCTTGGTAGAGTTTGTTAAATAAGTGAATGACTCTGCCTCCCTCTCCATCCTCAACTTGGGTGTCTCAGCCCCAAGGCCAGTAGCAACAGGTCTTATCTGCTGAAGTGTATACCTGTAGATCCAGGCCTGAAGAAGATAATGTGTAGAGGGCAAAGAACCGCTTCTCTCAGTCAGTGCTGACTGAGTCGTGCACACTGAGCAGGGACAGCTTTGGGGGAAAATTCATCTGCAGGAAGTTGATTGAGTTCTAAGATGCTAAGAGCTGTCAGGTGGAACAATCCGTGGGGAAATCCAAAATGCCAGCAGTGGGATCATGCAGTAAGGAGTAGAGAAAAAATATGTCCCAGGTTTGAGGGGGTAAACTGCTTGCACTTGCCTGGCAAGGGAACATGATCTCTCAAGACAATGGCCGTGTGCTGGGGAATTCCTGCAGCCTGGAGCCATAGTACCATTTGCTCACTACCCAAGCTTGTCTGTTTTCCTCCCCCTGGGTCAGCTGAGTCCCAAGAAGATTTATTGATGCCTACATGGGGCCAAGCCCAGGGATGGGCCTGGGCCCTAGAGGTGAGTCAGCCATGGTACCTGCCCATGGAGATCCTCCTCCTTTCAGGATCACTGCTACCTACCCGAGCCATCTGCTCCAGGTGTTTGGCAGTACTTACAAGGTATAAAGTGCGTCAGATCCCTCCCCCAGCCCCACATCATTGACACTGTGTTTTCTGTGAATGTTGCTCTCTGGAGCTATGGGGGGGGGGGGAGTGGGAAAGAATAGGCAGAGATTAAGGTGACATTCAAGAAAGAGGCTGCTTCGGTGATTTGACTAAGGCAACACAAAGGCCGGTCCAGTGAGGGCCTATTAGCTAGCAGGGCAGTTTGCTGCGGCTCAGAGTGGTCACGAAGCAAAGTAAGGAAGCAGATTTCCAGTGCTTCCTCGGTACTAGAAGTACTACACTGCTCCCTCATGTCCAAAAGGGGACGATGAGGCTAGCTTTCCAGATACCTGGGCCAAGGAGCTTGAGGCCCAGCCCTTGCCTCTCCCCTGACGCACCGCACCGGAATACCAACATCGGGGTTCTCATCTCCCAGCGCCACCACACCCCGCTCCCATCAACCCTTGGCTGGTCTCCGACCTGTGCTGGTCTAGGTGGAAGCGCCCGGCCGCTCCCTGCGCCCTGGGTTGGGCTTCGACCCACGTGCGCCAGCGGCAGCAGCGGTGACAGCCGGCCCCACGGGGGCGGGGCGGGGAGGGCGCGGGGGTGGACTCCGCGCCACACTGCCATTGGTCGGGCGCCTTTGCCTGGGGGCGGGGCCTCGCCCACGGACGTCCTGTCATTGGTCACACCACCGATGGGGGAGTTTCCAGCTGGGTAGACAGCCCAGTGCCGAACTGCAGGCGCCGGGCGGGCTAAGCCTGCGCAGGGCCGCCGGGCTATCTCTCCGCTCCGCAGGCGGCCGGCGGGTCCCGACCGCGGCACCCGCAGCCCGAGGCGGAGGCAGGCTGATCCGAGGCTCGGCGGCCCGCGAGATTTTCGGTAAGGAGACCGTAGCGTGGGATGGGGCGCGCGGGCGCGGGTGGGGACCGTGCCAGCCCCGCTGGACTCTGAGCCCTGCCCCGCGTTCGGCAGGGTCAGGTGCCGCCGCGGCATCCCCAGCCTCAGTCCCACCCCGGGAACGCGCAGCGAGCCCGTGACGCTTCGGGTGGAGAACCAATTGGAACGAAATAAAAAGCCTCCCTCTGGTACCGCGAGCTACCTCTTCCTCCGCGGTCCAACACCGCAAACCCTGCAATTCTAACCCTAGAAAATCCCAAACCTCAGCGCAGGGTGGGCGCGAAGAGCCAGCAGTACCGCCTGTCATCGGCCAGGAGACCATTCCCAAACTTTGCTTCCCAGGATTTGGGCTCCGCGCCTTTCGGGTCCTCTCGGGTCTTCACTGAGAGCTTCCCCACACCCTGGTTCCCCTCCCTTCTTAATAACAGGAAGTTAAGTCGGGCCAAATGTCAGTGGCCTGAGCGGCTGCGAGCTAGAACCCGGGCCGGGCTGGGGCAGGGGCTCGCGGCCGTGGCTGTGTTTTCTGGGCGTCGCGTCCCTCCCCCCACCCGCAGCTCACGCTCACCCCAAGCCCAGGAGCTCCCCGGTGGGGGTGTCCACAGAGCCCGCCCTGTGGTTGTCTGCCTGATCCTGGGGAGAGGAGAGGTCTTGCCCGCAGCCCCTGCCGCGGGTGACCCGGTTGCCAGTCAGGGCAGGTGGGGTTAACTTTATTGCCATCTGCCGTCAGAGGCAGAGCTGGGAATGGCCTTTACTGGATGGGGAAGAGGCGTGTTGAAACCAGAGTAAACGTGTGTCTCTTTCCACATTGTTTATTCTCGGGCCTGGGTTCTTAAAGCGGAAAGAGCTTTCGTTTGTAAGCGCTCATTGCTGGCGGGCCTGCGGTGATGTGCCCGCCCTCTTGCTGACAGTCCGGCCTGCTCTCCACAGCCTTCAGTGGTTTGGGTGAAGGATGAAGTCACTAACCAGCCTCCTGTGAGCAGGTTCCCCGGCCAGTCGGCCCTCCATGTTTGCCTAGGTTCTGGCACCTGTGCCCTCTCTATGCAGTGGACCCAACAAATGGGCCTGGACTCCCCAGGACAGCCCCAACTGATGTCCCAGGGCTTTAAATGCAGCGAGAACTAGCCTTCTTCAGGCAGAGGGGACATGGACTTACTAAGTGCTTTCCACACAACAGATCCTGTTCTGGGGCACTTTTACAGCTGATTTCATGGTTATTCTGCAAAAAGTCTCAGTTTCACCCCTGCCCCCCCCCCCCACCCTTTTAGAGACTGGAAGAGTCAGTATCTGGGCAAGGTCTTGGTTGTATTCATGATAAGTCCAGTGCCCCTCCTGCTGCTGGGTGGCTGTTGAAAGTGGTATCCTGTGCTTGGGACTGTGTCGCCCACAGTCACCATAGGCTGGCTGGAGCCTCCTGGCCTCAGTGGACACTTCTTTGGCAAAACACTTGAACTGACTTGGGTTGGCCCAGACTATTCAACCTGCAGACCCGTTGCTCACCCTTGTCGAGGGTGATGGACAGTGTTGGTCGTGATGTGATGAGGGGTCAGCTCTGGTATGTGGGCACTATTTGGGGGGGGGGAGAAGCCTCCATCCACTATTGACTTGGCTTCCCCTTTGAGAGTTGGCTTTTTCAGTAGTCTAGAAGGACTGTTAGTTGAAATAGCCTTGACCTTAGGGTTGATTCAAGTTTTATAAACTTGCTTGCTTTCTTTTTTTTGAAGGACCTGCCTGATTCCTTCTTCAGGGTTTGACTCTCTGCTCATCCTTTCTTCCAAAAGAAAATCATAATTATCCTGATACCAACTAATTACACTTTAGTATAGTTTACAAATCACAGCTGATTTGTGGCTATGGAGTCCCATTCCTAGGAGTTGCAAAGAGCAACCAGATAACTCCCATTTCTTTTCTCCCTATGATTGGGGTATGTTTCTGTTCTCCCTGCCTCAGATGTCCATACCTCTATCTGAGTTTGCTCCCAGCTATGGGGCTGCTCCCTTCTTTCCTCATTACTGAAGAGTAGAGTTCCTGGCTTCTTGCTATAGAGCTTTGGCTCTGACCAAAGGAGGTGGGGTATGGGTACAAAAAGAGTTGGGCTGAACATTGCTAATCCTAGAAGTCGTCAGAGGACTATCAATTTCTGTTCTTTAAAGAGCCAGGGAAGAGAATACTGTTCATTGTACTGGGACTTTTCATTCTTTATATCATTAGAGCCCTGCATTAGCCCTCTGAAGAAGCAGGTGGGGCCATCCCCATTTTACAGATTGAGGAAATTGAGTGTTGGAAAGGTTTCAACTTGCCCCCCCCCCACACACAGCTACTGAGATAAGATAGGATTCCAGCCCTATCCATTAGGGGAGGGATAGATCACTGTGGGAAGAGAAAACCCTATGACTATCCTCTGAGCTCCAGAGGCTTGGTGTGGAGCGCTCCTCTGCTGTACTTTCTGCTCCCCACCGTACACTGCCATTGACTGTGGGTGTGTCTTCTCACCCCCCTATAAAACACTCATATGGCATTTAAAACACTCATAAACATTGTGTATTTGTTTTCTGGTTCTCACAAATCCTCCTGGCTCTTTGCTCTGCTTTCCCTTAGTCTTCCATACTGGTCCCTGTTATCTCTCACGATGTACTGCAGTGCTCTATTTAAAAACGGGCATTTTTCAAACACACACACACACACACACACACACACACACACACACACACACTATAACATGCCCCACAGACTCATTACCCAGCTTTACCAGTCAGCAACATTGTGGCAGATTATGCTAGTCTCTTGTCTCCCTTTCTCTCTTTTTTCCTTTCCCTCTGTCTTTTCCTCCAGAAGCATTTTAAAGCAAATTTGTGATGTCATGTCATTTTACTCCTGTATAATCCAGAATACATCTATTTTAAAAAGAACCTCCTCTTGCAGAACCATACTGCCATTATCACACAAAACAGAATCACATAACAATTCTTTGGTGCCACCTGTCCATAATCAGGCAGGTTTGGTTGTCAGAGGTGACCTTCACAGCTGGTTCTTTGGAGTCAGGATCCAGTGCACATGCTGCAGTTGATCCTCAGTTCTTTTCATGTCTGTTCTAATCAGGAAAAGCTCCCTTCCTCTGGATCTGCAACCACCCTCCCTTTTAAGTGCCCATCTACATCCCCTTCCTGTTCCTGCCCCCTCCCCACAGGGACAGCAGCAAGCCCCTGGAGACTAGAGTCCACCTCTGAGCCATGTCCAATCCACTTTGCCAAGCCCTGTGTGTGGGACGAGGCAGACTCAGTGAGCATCTGTTCTGTTGCATCATAGCCACTCAAGAAACGTTCTTTTTGTTTGTTTGTTTTGTTTTTGTTTAGGTACTAGGGAATGAATCCAGGAGCATTTTACCTCCAAGCTGCACTCTCAGCCTTTTTTTATTTTTTTAATTTTGAATCAGGGTCTCGCTAAGTTGCTGAGGGTTCTGCTAAATTGCTGAGGCTGGCCTTGAACCTGAGCTCTTTCTATCTCAGCCTCCCAAGTACTAGGATTACAGGCATGTTCTTTTTTTTAATTTTAATTTTTTAATTGGTGCATTATAATCATACATCTTTGTTAGGTACAAGCTGATAAAGGCATACATGCACACATTTCTCATTTAACCCTTCCCCATTTCCCACCCCACTCCCTCGTCCTCCCTTCTTCTCAAGTTCAGTTTAGTGGTTGACTTTGATATGTTCCTGAAAGTACATCATGTGCATTAGGGTGCCCCCCTCCCCCCATCACCTTCTGTTAAGTCAAGTTCTTTGCTCACCTAAGGTTTCTCCTTCTTAATCTGGAGTCCCTCTTATGTTCCATTTTCTCCCTAGCTTCCACATATTAGGTAGAGCATACGATTTTTTACTTTTTGTGACGGACTAATCTCACTTAACATAATATTTTTCAGTTCCATCCATTTCCCTGCAAATAACATGCTTTTGTTCTTCTTTATGGCTGAGTAAAATTCCATTGTGTATATATCCCATAGTTTTGTAATCCATTCATCTGTTGATGGACATCTTGGCTGGTTCCATAGTTTGGCAATTGTAAACTGTGCAGCTATAAATATAGATACACATGCATTGGTCAGATTATAGGCATGTTCTACCATGTCCAGCAAGAAATGTGTGACCCTTCGTGGGTTTGGGTGACTGCCATGCATGTATTTGGATCAGAGGTTTTAAGAAAAGATGTCTTGCTCACACATGGATGTTTCCCTGGCAAATTTGAGCCCATACACATCCTAAAATAATAGGAGACCTATTTGCAGTGCTCAGCCTACTGCTCTGGCTTGTGGAGGGGGAGTGCAGACCACCACATTGGTGTCCTGAGAGCACCTGGCTTCTACAGATCCCATGTGGGTTTACAGGACTGAGGTCAGTTCTGCCCAGGCTTCGAACTCTGCCACAGTCATGACCATGCTATGACCCAGGCATTTGGTGCTGGGCTTGGTGGAGAGCACCACACACCTTTTCTTCCTTCTCTCCCTGAGCAATGCTTCCTCCCCTGTGCCTTCTACAGACTCCTCAAACATGTTTCATATTTGGATAAGTTGAGCTTTTCTCAAATCATCTGTGTATGTGTTGGGGGGTGGGGTGTTATGAACAAGAGAAAATGAACATGTCTGACCTATTAATGTCTTGCCTGAATTTTTTCTGTAGAGATAGCATCAGCTCTGGTACCTTCACGGGCAACCTCATGAAGGAGACCAGAGTCTGGGGAGAAAGGGGGAAGATGCAGATGGGCCTCTGCTTCTGAAAGGAGCACTTCTGACAGGACTCCCTTGCCCATTCTCCTTTGGGTGCAGGGACTGTGGGGGATGTCTTCTAACCTCCAGTCAAAGCTCCTCCCTGCAATGGCCCTCTAACGATCTGGGCCACGTTCAGTGATACACGCATGTAATCCTAGTACTTGGGAGGCTGAGACAGGAGGATCACAGGTTTGAGACCAGTGTGCCAGTAATTTAGTGAGGCCCTGTTTCAAAATAAAATATAAAAGTTCTAGGGGTATAGCTCAGAGATAGACTGCCCCTGGGTTCAAGCCCCAGTGCCACACGTAAACAACAACAATAATAAAATGTAGTGAAATGAAATGAAATGAGCTGGATTTTTGTTTTTGTTTTCTGTTGGCTTTTTTTTCTTTCAAACCTTGCCTTTTCTACTAGGAAGACATATAACAAAAATTTTGAATCTTGTTCAGGATGTCAGTACTAACGTTGATATTTTTCCTTTATTACTTACTTTTTAGTATTTTTTCCAAATTTTTTATAGTGGAAATGTTTTTTAATAATGGAAAATCCAAATATTCATTTTTTTTCCTTCTAAAAAAGAGCTCCAACTGATTTGGAGTGAGTAGACAAAATTATACATACATTTGGTGTAGCTACATGTGTAAAGTCACAGAGCTATTGGGATTTTTATATCTGCTTGCCTCATCATTTTAATCATCATTTTAAAGAACACCCCTGGTCCTGCTAAAATAGAAAATAAGAAAAGCTGGGGCTGAGGAGGTAGGATGTGACATGAAAGACACTCACGAAAGCTCACCCTCTCCCTTGTTTTATTTCCTCCCTTTTGTTCCTGAGAATATTGTTTTGCTGTGCCCCAGATGAAATCTTTCCAACGTTAGGTTCTCAGTTTTGATTTTGTTATTCAGGGAGGAGGAGCCATCAGAAAAGACAAAATGGCACAGGGTGTGAGGACGGAGCAAGCAGGGTCTGGCTGCTGGCTCTGGGGGCCTGTCTTATCCTCTTGGGAAAATATTAAATGGCTGAACACCCTGCTCAGCTCTCTCTGGGGGACCTTGGCCCTCTCTCTCTACCAGCTTCTGTTTTCCTCTCTGCACCCTCCCCGAAACTGGAAAAAGCATGCCTGGTTGAGGCTGATAAGTCATCTCCTTCTAAGTCTTTGATCATCTGGTCCCAGAAATTCAGAGCTGTTGAGAGTGATAAGTGACATGGGCCCTCTGGTCACAAACAAAGCTACATCCTTCGTTGCAGGATTGGGGCCACCAGGGGTCTGATTTTTCATGGTTTCTTTCTCTTTCAGCTGTCAGGGAATAGCCACCCCTCTGTCCCAAATACAGAGCCTTTCGTGATGACCAGGTGTGGTGTAGTTTCTTCATTGTGATTGCTCTGCACCCCCCTTCACCCGCACATCACTACCGCTCATGATGAGAGAAGCTGTTCTGTCTCAACAGGGGCTGGCAGGCAGCTGTGCTTATAGGGATAGTGCTGTGTTTCTAGGGTTGGGAGTTTTAGTGTTCTTTATCTAGATTAATGTTTCTCCTCCCTGAGAGTCAGGGTGATTTCCCTGCCATCTTCCCCACCCCAAATCTCCACCTCCCAACAGCTGTCTGGATACCTTGTGCACCTGTGTCCCAGAGCTTGCTCAGATTTCTTCTGAGGGAACACAGGGGAAAGGGCAGGCCCAGGGACGGTCTCCTGCTGGCTTGCAGCTCAGGTTTCTCCCTTTCCCTGGGCAATGGGGGATGTCCATTGCAAATGCCTTTTGTACTGGCAACCAGAGGAGGGTAGCAAGGAGTTGGCCAGGGGCTGCTGGTTCTTGAGCTGCTGCAGCAGCAGGTTTGTGGGATGTTTGCAGGCCTGAGTTCCAGAGACAGGAGCGGGAGTCCGAGAACACCCCGTGCTGGCCTTGCCACTGTGTGTACTGAGGTGCAGAGATGACTTCTTTGCTGCCGGGACTCGGAATGGCTGGCCTTGGCCACTTATCTGAGTACTGCCTCTATCTGGAGATGATTTGTGGGATCACAGCATATTGCCAGAAATTCAGAGCTGGTGGGAGTGATAGGGACGTGGGCCCTCTGGTCATAAACAGCTACGTCCATTGTTACAGGATTGGGGCCACCATGGAGAGCCAGGATTGGGGCGAGCCAGGAGAATGAGGTATAAGGGAGGATGAAAGAAGTGATTGGAGAAAAGTCACCTGGGCCCTTCAGTTACTCAGGAGAGCTGCTCCCTGGAGCAGAGTGGGCCCAGGGTCTGTGGGGGCCTGGCTGCCCACCCCTCTGTTGGACACCTGTCCATCTCAGGGGAACAGACTGGGGGCTGGAGGTGTTGTGTGCAGTGTTCGAAGCCTCTGTAAAGTCAGGGCGCTGACAGCTGCACATGTCAGGACAGCTGCACAATTTGATGCAAAGGCACTAAGAGTGGGGGCTCCCTACTGGGAGGAAGGAGGTGTCTGCTAGCTGGATGAAACACCAGAAGAATGTGCAGGGACTTTGGGAAGGCTTTTTTCCAGGCCCTCAGGGAGAGGGTTCTCTTTCCTTAGGGAATGTCCTGTGGGGCTTGTGCATGTGGGGCCTTGGGGACTGTGGGGCCCATGTTGGGAGAGCCTCTGGCCATCTGCCTATAGCAGTAGCACATTACTGTTCATTAGGAGGGAGGAGCACTGGATGAAATCTTGGGCTGCTCCTGGAGTCCGGGTGTGCCTCAGTCAGGGAACCAGGACATCTTGCAGGATCCAAGTTTCTGCCTTCAGCTTGGCTGTTTGTGATTTTGTATCTGATATCTTGGGCTCTCTTAAAAGCTACTTACCCCACACACATAGCTGTGATATACAGGTATTCACCTGTACATACACACACACACACACACACACACACACACACACAGGTACATGGTACTATATGCATGGTACTCACCCCTACACAGGCATAGGTGTGTGTACTCACCTGTATACAAACACACGTGCACAGACTCACCCCTACACATGCACACACATAGTTGTGTAGTTCTCATCCTTGCACGTATATAGACACATGGTAACATACAAAGGGAACTCAGAGGACAAGTTAGCCTCCCTTCCTCCCTTGCCCTCTAGTCCTTGGTTCTCTTCTCATTGGCAGCTATAGTCCCTAGGCTCCTATGGGTCCTTCTAGATATCATCTAGGTATATCTTGTGTCTCTTTAACCCTCAGCTTTTCCTCAAGCCTGCCGGGAAGCAACCAGCATGTGAAAAAATGAAGAAACAGGGCCTGCAAAGCTGCAGAGACTTAGCAATTCTTTGAGTCAGCCAGAGCCTACAGGTTGCCCCCTCTGCCTTCCTTTGCCAACTCTGCCCCTTGCGTTAGATGTAGGGGTTCAGAGAACCTGGGCACTGAGAATATACCTCAGGGGCATGATCACAATGCAGGTAATATAGGCAAAACAAGCAAACAAAAACATGTATAAGACAGACCTGGGTTCAAATCCTAGCCACGTGGCCTTGGGCAAGTTAATGAACCCTAGTATTTTAGTCTATAAAAAGAGGGTGATTGCATCTATCTCGAGAGATTGATGTAAAGAAGGAATTAAAATAGTCGGTAGTGCCTTGCATAGGTACACATTCAGAAGTGTCAGTTTTTTTCCACTTTTAAAGAGTGACCCATTTCCAGGATGAACGAGCCTGGCATGGAATCCTCTGGTGACTTCCTGGAAGTCTTGTGGGTGGGTCCTAAACCTTTGTTTCCCTGCAGGAGCCACCCAGTTCTCCATTTTTTACCAAGCTGCGCTCCCCCTGCCCACTTCCTCGTGCTAGTGGGGAGTCCACCTTCACCCCACCAAGGCCCTCAACCCCACCTCCATCTCTGCCTGCCCTCCACCCCTGCAACCCTCCTCCCCCCTACCCTGGCTCTAGATCTTTCCTCTTCCCCCAGCTGCTCCTGCTCCTGGAAAGGGCTGTTTATGGCTGTGCTCTGGGCTGTTTATGTTGTATCTTGTCAGAAGCTCCTCGCAGATGTCTGTTTATTGCTGAAACCTCATCTTCATCTTCAGCCTGAGAGAAGCGAGAGGCTATTTTTAAAGACCTTTCATTGGCATGGCTGCACAATGCTGCTTAGATTGCCTCCAAGTTTAATTCTTCACTGCTCTCCAGCTCTACCCATTATGAAACCCTTCAGATCCAGGCTGAGCAACCTTATATGTCCTGATTTTAGAGCTGCGCTTAAATTTAGCAGGCAGTTGTAATCACTTAAAAAGGTAGGTCAGGGAGTGAAGACAACTGTCTTTTTTTCCCCTGAGTTCTGACAGATGGTGTGAATGAGAGGAGCATTTTGGTATCCATAGCAACCACCATCCTCCCCCACCTGTGCCCCTGCCTTCTACCTGCGGGCTGGAGCCCACCCACACATGCTGCCGGTGGATGGGCTGGGAGGCCTTTCACTTCACCCTTCCCTTGGGAATCAGGTGGGGCTTGAGGCTGGGAGGAAGTAGAACTGGGGTTGCTTCAAGTGATGCTGACCTCCCCGGGAGCAGGAGGACAGAACGTGAGTCACAGGACCTTGGGAGGTCAGATTGGAAGGACTGGCTGAGACCATCTGGCTCTTACCCCTGTCTCCTCACTTGCCTTTGGAGAAACTGAGGCTCAGAAGCTCCCTGATGCTGAGCAGAGGGCAGAGAGGTATATCTTTCACTCAAGACCACCCAGCCAGGTGGGTCCCACCAGGCCCCCCTCCTTGATCAGTCTCGGATGGCCGTTTCCGCCCTCAGTCTTGCTTAATGAACGGCAGAGCCTTGCCTGCTTCAAGCCCTTTCTAACCGCTCTGCAGTCTCTGGGTGTAAGACGTGTGCACTTGTAGCTCCTGCTAACCTTGGTCTCCAGATCTTTCCTTATCAAAGTTCCTCCCCAGAGCCTTGGACCTTTGAATTCTCATCTTTATTTTCAGCCCTTGTCTGTAGAGGACCTTTGTTAAAAATATGAAGTTTGACTGGGAAGGACACCAAGCTGATAGAGATTTGTTTATCTCCAATTAGCTGCCTACTGAACCTTGAGAGAATGGGGAGGGGTGAGTCAGCTGGGAGGAGGAGGAGGAGGAGGGAATCCAGGGAGGAATGTAAATAGGGCGCTGGGTGCATCAAGAGCCACAGGCCAAGGCTTACTATCATACAGGCATTGCACAGGGGCCCTGGGACAAAATGAGGAGCTGAGCGCCCTTCTGAGGCCTGGAGGGTAGCACATCCCCCTGCCTCCCTGATGCCTGCACCAAAGTTGGGTGTGGAATGAGCACAGTGACACAGTGTGGCCAGTTGGGGGACTTCCTGGAGCAGGTGGTACTTGCTGGTCGAAAGGTAGGATTTCCATTGGCAGACATGGGCACAAGAGAATTGGAAAAGTGAGGGCACATTTAGGATGGGAACAGGGGCTGCCTAGGGATACCCCAGCTGGAATTAGGCAGGCCCTGAGGCAGGGTGGGCCCTGAATGCTGGATGCAGTAGCAGGGAGAAGCTGTGGGAGAGGGATGGTGGAAGCTGATCCTTCAGGCAGGTGGGCTTATGTGGGATGAGCTTAGGGGGCCTGCATTGCCTTCTAGGTACTAGAGCTACACACTGACCAGACGGCTGTCATTTGCTTGGACTGAGGAGTGCCATGTGGGGAGCAGGCTGGAGGCGTTCAAGGCTGGGCCCAAGGAAGGCTCTATCTGTGTCCTGATTTTTGCCCCACAGCTTTCTTTGTGGAGAAGTCCTTGCAGTTTCTCAGGAGGGCAGCCAACCTTTGTACTCTCTACTTAGGGTCTTGGAATATGGGCTCCCTGCAGCTGGTGTCCCCAAGTGGACCCATCTGTACTCTGTTGAAAATAGCCACTGTTCCACTTTCCCCAGCTCGCTGCATGCTGAGCCTTAGGCACTGCTCGTTCCCCTTCCTCAAGGTCAGTTTAAGGGGAGTCTAAGGGAAAAGGGAAGGAAGGGTGTGAGCCTCTCTGGAGTGGGTGCCCACAGGGCAGGAGCAGCAGTGTCCTGCTTGTGTGTGGTAGCCAGGCTGGGATGGGGGGCAGGGACCTGGGTGACCCCTCCTCTGAAGGAGCAGCCAGTGCAAGAATGTGTGTGTGTGTGTGTGTGTGTGTGTGTGTGTGTGTGTGTGTGTGTTGGGAGTGCTGTTGCTTGCAGAGTGTAGTGGGCCATCATCTGAATTGGTTCCGATTCTCTCCTTTCTGTGGCCTCAGCCAGCTGAGTCTCCCCCCTGGGTGAGTCCTGCCCAAGAGAAGGTGGGTAGAGGTTGAGCTTGGCCTCCATCTGCTCTGGTGTGAACTTGGCAGGTAGGAGGCATGGCGGCTTGGTGTGTTTACAGCTTTGACATTTGAGCAGGACCACTGGTACCTCACCTGTTCTTAGCTGTATATGTCTTAAAGTCACCTTTGCTTTATGTAGTGGAATAAATTGCTCTAGCAAGCAGCAAATAGAATGAGCTTAATACTTGTAATGGCTATTGATGGGCGCTGAGGGTGTGGCACGGAAACTAGCTTGCTTGCTTTCCTTTTTCTTTTTTTTTTCCTAGCATCAGTTCTCCCATATGAGACCAGTATGGATCTTCATTGATTGATTGATTGATCACTCAATGCATTCATTCAGTCAGTCAAGACTTCTGATGAACCCTCTATATGGTCACAGACAGACCATGGGTGTTCAGAGCCAGGTTTCTCTGCTTCAGACGGGGAATGATACTACTTATTTCATAGGGTGCTTATGGGGATTAAATAGGGCAATGGGCACAGTATATCTGCCACATAATGAGCACACAGATGGCCTTTTCCTTCTGGCCCATTTCTGAGTTGGCCCACAGTAGTCTTGGGACACAGATGCAGCAAGGTTCCTCTTTACTGCAGGGCTCTCATTCCTACTGTTCCCTAAGTGGCTTTTACCCATTAGTGAGTTTTCAAGAGCTCAATCAAAGCACCTGTGTGTTCTATGAAGAAATATGGGACACCTTTCTCTTCTTGATGTTAAGGTCTTCTCCTGAACCTTGTAATTGCAGGATGGAATAACCTTGTCAATCCCATTGGGAGCTTGATTTCTCTGCTGGGGTGGTCCAGCCTGGAGTGTACACTGGAAGTGACCCGTCCCATCTTTAGACAGCTCCTCCTGATGGCTGCCTATAGTGTCACTTCATCCCAGTCCTTTTCCCAGGAAGCCACAGAGAACAAATCCCATCTCTCCACCACATGCCAGATCCTCAAATATCATGCTTTTGTAAGCAAATTGGACACCACCGATTATAAGATGCACCATTATTTTATGTACCATCAAGAAAGAGAAAGTACTGCCAATTGAACAGGAGCAATATACTTTATTACTTAAGATTTTTATTCCATATTAACAAAAGAATATTTTAGACTGTACATATATTTTTATTTCATATCACTCTTGCATGCATATAAAAGAAAATGAAATTGATGAAGGCATTTCTAGAACTTCACTTTTAGCAACTAACACTTTTTAATTTTTTTTTATTTTATGACTCAGAGTTATTAATGTTCATGTTTTCTGACATATTATCTTCTCATCAGGTGGTAATATATTTCTTCATCTCTGTTGTCTTTGGAAATCTTTCCAGCTGCTGATACCCATTTTGTAATCTTGATGTTATTTTCTTGATTTTACCATAAGGTGTCAATGCAAGTTTTGTGTCAACAACTGGGACTCAAATGGTCCTCAAATATTTTGGCTCCTGAAATAATGAAGTTGCAGATGTACAAACATGCCAGCAGGCATAACAGCCAACTTCCCATATGTGAGGCACTGACAGCGATGCTCCAGTCGCATCCCAAGAGTCATTGGTAGATGCTGGGGGATTAGAAGATATGTTCTGCTCTCCAATGTTTTATACCTGAAATAATTAGGAAAAAGTGCATCTTCTAATCAGCAAGATATGGCATTCAAAGACAGCCCTCTTGACCTCTCCTGAGTCTTCTCCCAGATTAACTACCTGGGTATAGGTTCAGATCTTTTTCTCTCTCTTGTGGTTTCCCTTTAAGCATGCTTTGGTATGTCCACATCTTTTCTTTCTTTTTTTTTTTTTTTCAGTGAAGGCAGTGCTCAAAATTATATATCATATAATTTGGTATGCAAGGCAGAGGAGTGTCCCCTCTGGGGACATCAGACTTTAACGTTTGCTTTGGGAGCACTGGCTCCAGCTGTCCTTTGCCTGGCCTCTATCCTTTTGTTTCTCTGACCTATGACATGATGTCTTTTGAGAGCCAGATATGGCACGTCTGTTGCAACTTTCCATCTACCATATAGTATCCCATCAAGGAAAGAAATGCACCTGCCTTGCCAGCATGTGTTCTGCTCCCAGAGAGCTCCAAGACTGCTCTCTTGCCTCATGGGAATCAGTGCAGTTTTGCATCTGTAAACTTTGTCAGTGCTTTAGAATACAGCATCCCTGGCCCGGAGGACTTGAAGTCATTAGAAGTTTCTAGGTGTCTCTTAAAAACCTATCTATCCAAGCCAGACATGTAGCTCAGTGGTAGAATATTTGTCTAGCATGCATGAGGCCCTGGGTTTAATCCTCAGCATTGCAAAAAAAAAAAAAAAAAAAAAAGTCAGCTGCCTGTAATCCCAGCACACTTGAGTGGCTGAGAGAGGAGGAATATTGTAGGTTTGAGGCCAGCCTCAGCAACTTAGTGAGACTCTTTCAAAATTAGATAGATGATAGATAGATAGATACATAGATAGATAGGTAGATAGATAGATAGATAGATAGATAGATAGGGCAGGGGTGTACACAGTAGAATGCCCCTGGTTCAATCCCCAGTACCAAAACCAACGACAAACTAACCAAGTTCCTCTCCCATCTCAGCCTTAGTTCTTCATTTTTCTGGAGGAGGGACGCTTCCCTCCCCTCAGTTCCTCCCCCTTTCTTCGCAGTTTGCATGTCAGGAATTGCATTTCAGAGATTCTGAGTCACTTTCTTCCTCAGCGTCAGGTCTACAGCCCTCTTCTTCCGTAAACATCTGTAGTCTGGCCATCATCTTACAGTCTCAGCACCAGCTTCCCCTTCTTGGTCTCAAAGTTCCCTGGCAATGATTGTTTCCCCCACAGTTCCTGTGTCCTCCTGGTCTCTGACCCATTGCACCGCTGCCCTGGGAACTGGGGAATTAGGCCAGTCCATGTTTCCATGGATGCTTCCTCACTCTTCTGGAAGACAGATTCTTCAGAATCCGCAGAGCCAGGCAGAGCCTTTAGCCTCTGGGGCTTCCTATTTTGTTATGCGGAGAGACTATCCAGATAAAAGTGGCCACAGAGCAGTGCATGTAGTCAGGTGGAGAAAGGACACACATTTCTAGTTACAGGTACATGTAAAATGTTGTCAGGAAGGAGGCAGGCCACTGAGGAGGGGCTGACCTGTTGCAGAGTGGGTCACATTGGCAGAGGGGCCAGGGGTAAGGGGAAACTTTCCAAAGCCCATACTTTCCCCTGGGCTCCTGGGCTTTTCAATTTGGAACCCAGAGATTGCATTTCCTATTCAAATTTTATAGGAAAAAAAAAATCACAGAGACTCCGGAATCCTGATTGGCTAATTTGGAACTGGTGAGGTCTGGTGGAAACCTGAGTCAGGGCTCTGTCACTTCCCGCTCACCTGGCCTGGCTCTGCAGGTGTGGAGCTGGTGGGGCTGGGCCTCCTGACCTTGCAGATCCTGGCCCTGGCCCGCACCAGGGGGGTCTGCAGGTAACAGACCTCCCTACCTCCCTCCCCACTGGTCTCTGCAACTCAGAAGGAACTGGAGATTTGGTAACCCTTTGTTGTAATCTCAGCTTCCTGAGATCGGTGCTGGATGCCCCAGCCTTCCTTCAGTGTTGGTTTTCTGCTCTGAATCACCACTAACACCCATCATGGTTTTTCCCACTGATGAACTCCAGTGTCGGAGAAAATTGAAACATTCTGAACCTCTGGGTTTGCCTGGGGGACCTTGTGCTTTCTTTTACTAGACCTGTGGTGCTTCATAAACTCGGGCATGCCTCAGGCAGGGGAGGAGATTGGCATGGGTCTAGGAGCCTTGGGAAACCCAGCAAGGAGGGTGGTAGAGGCTGGCTGCTCCCACCATTGCTCCATTTGCAGATGACCCAGCTAAGAGCAGGCTCCCAAAGGAAAAGACAGGATGTAGGGAGAGGCTCATCCAGGTACTGATGATGCAGGAAGTGGCCTGATTGGGAAGGTGGCTTGTTTACCTTGGGAAGTTAACTGACAGATACTTATTAGGCACCTACTGTGTGCCCAAGGCCCTGTGCTGTGGAGATGACAAGATAGATAAGCTCAGCCTCCCCTCACAAAGAACTTACAGTGTACTGGGGAAAACAAGACATAAGTGTGTAAAACAATCAAGTGGCAGGAGATGTTGGTGACAGTTCAGCTCAGGGATGGAAGGCAAGTCACAAGGGAGTTCATGACCAGAGGAGACAACAACGGGTGCGGGGAGTGTTTTCCAAGGGCTGGGGAGGCCTGGAAGGTTTCCTGGAGGAGGAGGAGGATGTGGCAGCGGCAGGTTTGATCTTGATCATGAAGCGTAGGTGAAATGCAGATGGATAAGTGGGAGGAAGGAGAGCGCACCTCTCCTGGGCACTGAGACCAGGAAGAGTGGGAGAGGCCTGGAGTGAAGGTGGGTACAGGGAGAGGAGGCTGGCAGGTGAGCAGTTTAGCACAGGTGCACAGAGCCTGGATGAGAGAGACACAGATTGTATGAATGCAGAACGGGATGGGAGGGTGAGAGCAGGGCCTGGGACTCACGGGAACTCTTGCATCCCAGGAAGGATGGGCAAGACAGGGTTTGGCTTCCAGACATTCCAGTCCAGGCATCTCCCATCCTTGGGAGCAGGAGGCAGGAGGGAGGCGCATGGGCGGTTCTTTCTCCATCACTCTGTGTGGACATTTCCTTAGCTCTTCTCAATGTCTGCTTTCTCATTCGTTCAGCAGATGTTTATGAACCCTTTCTCTGTGCCCATGCTGCTCTAGGTACAGAGTTTATAGTAGGGAAAACAAAAACAAAACAAAACGGGACAGCATCCTTTGCCACCTGGAGCTCATATTCCCTTGGAGCAGGAGAGACAATAGAGCTTGTTTATTGTCTCTCCCCCTCCTAGAATGTGTGTAGGAGGTCAGGGGATGAGAGGTTTGATGGAGAAACCTAAAGCAGGTGAGGACATGTGTGTGCTGGGTGGGGAGGGTGGTAATTTTAAGTAGTGGTCAGGAAAGGTCTCACTGACTTGCCCTGTCACTGGGACTTGTAAATTAGCAAGTGAAGTGTTTGGGACCATGAGGATGGAGGCCAGGCCGGGTCCTGCAGGGATCTTGAGTTCCCAGTTGATCCTCTTCCATCTATTGTAGTCTTTGGCTCTAGATGGTAGGGAGCCTTTGAGTGTTCTTGAGCAGAGGAGTGCCATGTATGGGAAGATCTCTCTACTGACTTTGTGGAAGATGGGAGATAGGAGGCTGAGGCTGGGAGGCTGAGATTCCAGGAGGAGATGACCAGGACCTGAAAAAGTTGACTCCTGTGGCATTCCCCTCTCTGTGCCATCTTTGAAATGGGCATAAAGCAGTTCTTACCTTACAAGAATATTTTTGGAAGGATGAAATGGATTACTGTTAGTAAATGTAGAGTACTTTTTTTTTTTTTTTTTGGTACTGGTGATTGACCCCAGAGACATTCTACCTCCAATTTATACCCCCAACCTGATTTTATTCCTTATTTGGAAATAGGGTCTCACTAAGTTGCGGAGGGCCTAAGTTGCCGAGGCTGTCTTCAAACCTGCGATCCTCCTGTCTCAGCCTCCCATGTACTGGAATTACAAGCATGTGCCATCACATCTGGCACTAAATGTGGAATACCTAGAACAATACCTGGCATATGCCAACTGCCCAGTAAATATTAGCTTGGTTGACTCTCCATATACCTGCATGTGTGAATAAAATTCATTTGTCAGGCATCTCCTTTCTAGAAATCCTAAAGCTAAGTTAAATAAAGAAAAGAAGAGTTTTTTAAGGATTAATTGTGGTGATGCATGCAATGGACTTACACAGTGATGGATGGGTACAAGATAAAAGTGCTGCTGTTGCCACGTGACATCATTGTGGAGAAGATGCTCCTGTGGTGGGATCCTGTGTAGCCTCCAATTCAGTACTGTGTATGGAGCTTTTGGCACGCCGTTGGCACATCATCTCATTTTATCTGTGCAACAAGGTCCTGTAATCAGTGTGAACCATGTCTTTCTTGTGCATATTAATTATGCAGGATGGTGAGTTTCATTGAGGCATATTGGCACATCTCCATACCATAATTTGATCGACTTCACCCCCCAGTGCCACCCCTAACCTTCCCCTCCTCCCTCCCCAGCCAGCTCCCTTCCTCTATCCTGCGGACTCCCTTCTGTTTCTGTGAACCACATGTTACAGGTGGGGAAGCCGAGGCTCAGAGAGGCCAAAACTTACCAAGGTCACATAGCCAGCAAGTGGCTGGGCCTATTCCATGGGTATTCGGTTGTGAAAAGGTAGACACTAACACATAGATTCTTGCATCAGTCTCCCTGAGTCTTAACTGCCCACACCGGCCTCTGGGAAGGCAGAGGCAGGACCAACTTCCCAGGTGGACCTGGAGCAGTGTTGCAGGGTGGGGAGGCCCTGGTTCTGGAGTCTGTAGCAGCCCGTGGGTGGGAGAGGCAGGGAGGCTGTGGGTGAGCCAGCGTCTTCTCTCAGTGACTCAGCCCTGTGGCCTTATCAGAGTCTTTCAACCACATAGTTTGTCTGAGACCCGTCCTGATTGACTCACCTCCCCATGAGCTGGAGGAGTAGAGTCTGATGGGTTCAAATCCTGGCTCCACCACATACCAGTCACATAGGGCCAAGAGGGGAGTCGATTTGCTTGTGCTTCCTTTTATTGCTGGTCAACCTCTCCCAAAGGCTGCCCTGAGAGTTCAATGAGAATAGACTTAAACACTTGGAACTGCCGGGCATGGTGGTACACACTTATAATCCTAGTACTTGGGATGTTGAGACAGGAGGATCTCAGGTTCGAGAAGAGCATCAGCAAGTAGTAAGACTCTCATCAACTTAATGAGACCCTATTTCAAAATTAAAAAAAAATTAAAAATAGGGCTGGGAGTGTAGTTCAGGGGTAGAATGCCTGAGCTCAATGCTTAGTACCAAAAAGAAAAAAAAAAACAAGAAAAAAAACCAAAACAAAAATAGAACACTGTGACTTGCAGCAAGCCTGCAGGAGGAAGCATAATGATTATTATATTATTCTAGAAGGCTCCTGTGATCTCTGAGTCCAGAATGAAATGCCCTATTGCCCCTGCAGTGTGGCTTCTATAGCACATCCTGTTCTGCCTTGCGATAGAGCTGCGGGTGTAACCCTCCCTTCCACTAGCCTGCCCTTGGTCTCCACCAGCTGTTTATTCTTCAACCTCTGGGAACCTGTACCTCATAGACAAGGTTCAAAGGGTCTGGCCAAAGTGGATTCCTAACTCTCCTTTCTCTTCCTGCCACATCTTCTGACCTGAAGACCCCACCTCCCCGGATTATAGAAAATGTCTGATACTTTGGAGGGCACTTTACAGTTTCCTAAGCATGTTCACCTTCCTATTTCACTTGGACTTCATAATCCTCCTGTGAGTTACAGATCGCCATGCCCCTTTACCAGTCCAGCAGAGTTGGGAAATTTGCCCAAACACTCACAGGTGGAGGGTAATGAATCCAGTGCCCCAGCCCAGGCCAGGCCAGCCCAGCCCAGAAGCCTTGTTCTGGAGTCTCAGGTTGGCCACGCCCCAAAGGCATTGCATTTTCCCCTTCAGTCCTTTTTATAGACAGGGTGTAGAGGAGGCCATGGTGACCTACAGGTGTTGGTGCACTTCTGCTCTTAGAACCCCCCCCCCCAGGTCCTCTTCCTTCCAAACAGCATGTAACGGTGGCTTAGGCTAAGCCCTTCTTTGATCACCTGGGTCACTCAAATTGTCTCCAGGTCCGTTTTCCTTTCTCTGCATGTCCGAGATCTGGCTGGGACTCAATATTCAGGGCTGGGTGGGGAGTGGAGATGGTGGGGACGGTGATGTAGCTTTAAGTGTTTGTAGCTGAGCATGCTCCCCACAGGACCCTGTATTTGGAGGGGGTGGGTGAACCCAAATCTTTACCCAAGAGAAGAGCCAAGTGCTGAGGTGCAGGGGTGGGGGTGGGGGTCCATGTCTAGGGTGCAGAGGGTGCTGGAGACCCTGGGAGACAGACAGGCAAATGACCCTTTTAGCTAGGGTGGAACTAGATCCAGGGCTTAAGGAGAGCACTTAATCCAGACTTCTGAAGCGCCATAGAGATCTTAGAAGAATCTTTTGTTTAGTTCAGCCTGACAATAGAACATAAAGGGAGTGCCACCTTGTCCCGCAAGTGCCAGGGATCCAAGGTCCAGTTAGAAAGGGCCCTGCCATGAGGAACTTGAGTCCTATGGCCTTGTTACTTATGTCCCCTTCTCCCTCCTGGGAACCTTGGGTGCTGGGGATGGGGCACCCATGGCAGCATTTTACATTCCTGGCACCCAGAGCATGAATTTGGGCCTGTCCTGTCCACAGAGCTGTGCAGATGGGGACTCAGCAAATCCATCTGCTTATGGGGTCCAGTTCCTCAGCCTGCTGTGGGAAGAGAGAGGTCACTGGGCCTTTACTTGCACATGCCTCTTGGTGGTCCCATGATTGTGCAGGACTGAAGGAGCAGATGCAGGTCTCTCTGGGGTGCAGGGGGAGAAGGTCCAGGAGAATTTCCCCCCAGAAATGGCTTAGGCCTCCCATCCTGCACTCAGCGGGTCCCCCTTTCTGTCAGCCTCTAATCTGGCCAGTCACTGTTCCAGTTCCTTGCTTTAGCTTAAAGGCTCTCCCTTCCTCCTCCTCCTCCTCATCCTCCTCCTCCTCGTCCTCGTCCTCCTCCTCCTCCTCCTCCTCCTCCACCTTCTCCTCCTCCTCTTCCTCCTGCTCTTCCTCCTCCTCCTGCTCCTCCTTCTCCTCCTCGGCTTGAAGCCAGCCCTGCCTACTTCAGAAAGGCATCCTAATCTCCCCACCAGAACTCCCCCTCCTCTCTCCATCTGCTTCCTGGGTGGAGAGCCAGCAGTCGTCAATTCAGCATTTTCCAACTTCCTGAGCATTCTTCCTCCATCCTCTCTGCTTCCTGCAGAGGAGACGGGAGCGTGTCTGGAGCACAAACCTTGCACCAGCGGCAGGGCAGAGCCTGGCCCCAGTGCACATTCTAGCTCTGTTTCTTATGAGCTGTGTGACTTTGAGCAGGTGTTTGTTTCCTGAGTCTCAATTTCCTCATCTGAAATTAAAAACGTGTTGCCTACCTCAAAGGAAATTGGAAGAATTAGATGAAATGATCCACACAAAGTGCGTTGCACACATTTCCATTTATGTGGGACATATGGCAACTTTTAATATGGCAGCTTTTATTAGTCATTGATAGGTATTATCTTATCTCGTGCTCACTCTAGCTTTCTCAACAGATGTCATTCTCCAAGGAGGAGCAGAGGAGCTCAGAGCTGACATGACTTGCCCAAGGTCCTGTGACCAGCAAGTGTAAGGCTGAGACTCGGCCCAGGTGCTGGCTGACCCCCAGGCAGCGCCCTCCCTTCTCCTGCCTCTTTGTCCTGTGTCCTGCGTCCTGTGTCCTGGCCTGTTTCCTGTGCTTGTCAGCACTGTTCACAGTCCTCACCAGGGCACGCAGCAAGTGCTTATTGGATAATCTTTTCTGGCCTGTTTTTAAGGGAAACCGGGTTGGGATGGGGGCAGGAAATGGGACCCAGTGAGCTTTCCATTCCCTTTCTGATTTCTGACTGGCCCAGTTGCCCTAATTGGAATCCTTTCAGTGTGTGGCAACCACTCTAGCTCTAGATAGAGCTTGGTGTATACTACGCAATCAGCCCTGTTCTGTGATCCAAGTCATGCCCTGAGGGAAAGTTGGCCAGTTCCTCCCTCTTTCCTTCTCTCTCTCCCTCCTTCCTTTCCCTCCCTCCCCCTCTTTCTTTTCTTTTCTTTCCTTGTTTTTTTTTTTATTTACTTATTTTGTGGTACTAGGGGTAGAACCCAGGGCACTCTACCACTGAGCTATATCTCCTACCCTTTTTATTTTGAGACAAGATCTCCCTAAGTTATCATGCATTGGCATTGAACTTGCATTCTTCCTGTCTCAACCTCCCAAGTACTAGGATTATAGGCATGTGCCACTGTGCCCAGCTTCCTTTTTATTATTTATTTATTTATTTACTTATTTATTTGTGGCACTGAGGATTGAACCCAGGGATGCAGTACCACTGAGCAACACTCCCAGCTCTGTTCATTTTTTTTAAATTTTGAAACAAGTCTTTCTAAGTTACCATACCATATGCTGGTCTCGAACCTGTGATCCTCTTGTCTCAGCCTCCTAAATACTGGGATTATTGGCATGTGTCTCTGTGCCTGGCTTCCTTTTTTTAAAATTTTTTATGGTATTGCTTACTCTCAGTTTCAGCATCTTCCCCTGCCAAGCAGGGCACTGGTCCAGGGGCTACAGCAGCCTCCTCATTTCAGTTTGCAGACACCTTGCTGCACATATTTGCTTTGCCCTGGCTTCCTGGGTCCTGCTGAGGGTGGACAGCTGGCTTCCCTTCCTGGGTGGGATTTGATGGTGATAAAGCAGCCATATCTTTAGTGTTGCTGTTAGTCAGGCAGGACTCAGGTTCAAGAGACAGGAGCCAAACTGGAATGAGCTTATGCAGTTGGATGCATTGGAAAATTTCAGGGAGACTCAAATACTCAAAGGAACACTGCAGAACGAGCCCTAAGAAGAGAACAGGTGACCTCCAGCTCCTGGACAGAGTCCCCTTCCCAGTGGTCCATGGCTATAGGCAGTTCCCAGCTGACCCCACACAGCTGTCCACCCAACTCAAGAGGTCCAGGCCTACTCAGCACTTCTCAGATCAGAGACTGTGCACACCCTTTGCACCAATGAATGTACTAAGGAGGAAAGAGACTCCTAGGAACCTGTCTTGAATCCTATCCCACTTTTTTGCCTGGGGAGTGGGAAATCTGTTAGGAGAAAGGGGAAAAAAGATACTAATTCACTTTTATTGACTGCTTCTTTTGCATCAGCTATTATTCTAAGCCCTTTGCCTGCATAAGTGATCTGCTCTTCATGATTGACCCCATTTTACACACCAGGAGACTGAGGCACAGAGGTTAGGCAGCCTGCCCTAGGTGACTTAGATAGTTAGGAGCAGAGCTGGGACTGAACCCAGGAAGGGGGTTCCAACCATGGTCTTCACCACCAACTCCAATGTGGACAGTCACAATTGGGGTCACCTCCAAGCAGGTGCTACAAACACGCACTGGGCTAAGTCTTTTACAGTGTTATCTCATTTAATCTTTAGAACTGCCCTATGGAGTGAACGCCAACATTATCTCCACTTTCAGATAAGAACCCCAGGTTCACAGAGATTATGTGCTATGCCTAGGGCCTAAAGTGACAGCTGGCACTGGAACCTGGGCTCGCCTGATCACAGGGCCCGAGCTGTCGACCATGTCACTGGTAGCCTTTGCATTCAGACACTTCCCTTGCTCTGTCAGAGGCTCCCCAATGCTTAGGGTGAAAAGCAGAGCTGACTCAGAGTTCAAGCCACTGTCCTTTGTCCATGGAGCTGGGCGTGGAGACCGCTGCTCCATGAGCGTTGCTTGGGGATGGAGCTGGTCTTGAAACGTCTCCTGTTACCGCACACCACATGGTTCTTGAACAAGCCATTGGTGCCTCAAAGCTCTGGATTCACTCATTTTTTATTCTATAATATTTATTGAGTGCAAGGGGGTACCAGGCCCTGCCTAACTTTTTAGGGTCCCTCAGGGAAGACCCTGCCTCTCTGCAGCTAGGCTTGGAGAGTTCCCTCCCTTGGGCCTCTCATGTTCCTTGGGGTTCACAGGAAATCTTTTTGGGTCCAAGGGTACCGGAGGCCTCATGCTTCTTGGCCATAATGTCAGGTCCTTGAGAAGACAACATCTCGGCATCTCTTCATTCTGATTGATTAAAAAGGAGGCATTGTGTTGGAAAGCAAGTGTGAGGTTCACTACGCCAGCTCCAGTCTGAGTCCCAGGGCTGCTGTGGTCAGTGCCAACCAAGACTCTGGACCAAGCACTTGGCAGTGCCATGCCTCAGTCTCCCCTTCTGTAGAGTAATACTGCACTACTCCTTCCAGGCTGCTGGGAGGATTAGCTGAGGCAGCACTTGCTAACCAACACAGAGTCTGCACACAAGTGCCCCTCCTCAGACCTCTAGCCACTAATAGGTTTTGTTGGTGTCTCTGAAAGTCAGAATCCATGGAAAGGGGCAGCTAACAGGGGTCCTTGTGAGGACATCACCAATCATGTCAAGCTCCTCTTTTTTTTTTTTTTTTTTTTTTTTTTTTTTTTTTTGCGGTATTAGGGATTGAACTCAGGGGCATTCTACCTCTGAGCTATACCCCCAGTCCTATTTTTTATTCTTTATTTTGAAACAGGGTTTCACTAAGTTGCAGAGTGCCTCACTAGGTAGCTGAGGCTGGCCACGAACCTGGATCCTCCAGTCTCAGCCTCCCAAATGCTGGGATTACAAGCATGCACCACCATGCCCGGCTCAAGCTCCTCATTTTATAGATGAAGAAACAAAGGCCTTTCAAGGTGCTGGGCTCTTGGACTGATTTAGTGATGTTATGGGGAGCACAAAGCATGATTCGTTGTTGGCCAGAGAGGGTACTCATTGGTCTGCCCTTTGAGTGTGCCTAGGTATCTGTGGTAATCTGACCAGTGGTCAGCCCCTGTGCCCCAGTTGTGCCCACCTCCATCCCAACCTTAGAAAGCCCCCTGTCTCCCTGCTGACCTCAGTAATGTTACAGGGTGCATAGAGACTTCCGTTTCTGAGATCCAGGGAGCAAGAGGTGGTTCCTATTCCTCAAAGCCTGGTTAGACTGACAACATAATTCTGCATGAGGGGGTCCAGCGCCCCCACTCACTGCCTCTAGAGGCTTCCTATGAAAAGCAGGGGCAGGTAAGTTCAGGCCTCCAGCTTCTCTGACTTCCAGCTCGAGGCAGCAGCACGGTGCCCACAGCTCAGGCTGAGAGAATGCAGCTGGGGCGGGCCAGCCTGCTTGTCAGATGGCACAGGCCCTGAGGGGTGTGGGCTTGATACTGGTGCTGAGGGTGGGCAGGCAGGACCGCAGCTTCTGCCCAGGTGACTGCTCTCGGAGCATGCCAGGCTCACAGGAAATGTGAGCCACCACAGTTGCACCAGGCATGTCCTCCAGAGCACCCTCAACTTGGAGGGAAGGAGCTTGAAAGGGCTGGACTCTAGGACTGAATGGTTTAGTGAGGTTAGGGGGAGCACAAAGCATGTTTTGCTGCTGGTCAGACAGAGGATACTCGTGACTGGTACCTGAGTGCTGAGCCAGGAGGCCTGGGTTTAAATCTTGCCTTGCTTTGGGACCTTAGCAGTGCTATCTGCTCTCTGTGCCTCTGTTTCTCTTCTGTGAGGAGCCACTGAAGATAAAGCTTGCCTAGTGTTGATTCCACAAGTGACTTGTGCTCAGCAAGTAGTGCGTTCTTTCCTATTAATGGTTTGAGTATTGTGGGCATTAAGTCCCAAACCCCTACCCCACCTCCACCACCATACTCTAAACACAGCTCTTCATGTGCTAGAGAGGGTGTGTGTGTGTGTGTGTGTGTGTGTACAAGCAGGCCTACTGTTCTTTTGGGTAAAGTGTGTCCCAGTACTTCCCTGGCCTATGGATATTACCTCATAGATCTCAAGCTTCATATCTGTTTGGTTCTGTCCTCTTAAGACTGTCTCGGAGACCTTGGAATTTTTTATTTATGTGAAAGTAAATCATTAGAAATATTTTGTAAGTATGGGCTACATTTTCCAAACAGGCACAGAGGCATTTTCTACAGCAGCAGTAGGATGTAACCAAATAACCTGGCTGGTTACTGTAAGCCAAAATACTAATTTGTTTAGGAAACAGCCATGATCAAATGGCTCCTTTCTATAACGTTCTAGTTTATTTAGTATTTTGAACCTCAGGGAGTATGACACATCTCTTATTGGCAGCTTGTTAATAAGTTTTAGACCAGCTTGATTTATTTATGTTTTGTCTCAAGCTTAGAACTTCTGGCACTTTCTGTTTTTACCAAAGCAATGTCTTTGTGTAGAGACAGGGTAAGGCCTTCGGGTGCCCAGCCATTGGCAGACAACAAAATTTGTTTAGCAGTTATTTTCACATGCAAAACTTGGAGTACAGAGAGAAAAATTCTCTGTCCATTTCCTCTTGCTGGGTAAAGTGTTACTAGGAGACAAAATGCACAAAATAGTAAATTATTTAGGAAACCCAGCCATGATTAGAGCCATGTGCAGCCTTTTGGAGGGAAGAAGATAGGAGTCTGCAATGTCAGATCATGAAACTGATGCTAATTTGGGTTCTTGTTTTTAAAGGAATATGGCAACCTGTGTGGGACTCATCCTGGAAGGAGAAGGCTTTAGCCCTTGTGATGCCTGAGAACCAAGTGAGTACATCACAGGGGTGGTCTCTCTCTCTCTTTTTTTTTTTTTTTTTTGGTACTGGGGATTGAATTTAGGGGAATTCTACCTCCAAGCTTCACCTCCACCCCTTTTTATTTTTCTGTTTTGAAACAGGATCTTGTGAGGTTGCTGACAGTCTCACTAAATTGCTAAGGCTGGCCTTGAACCTGTGATCCTCCTGTCTTAGCCTCTCAGGTACTGGGATTACAGGTGTGCGCCACCACACCCGGCTTGGTGGATTTCTTTTACTCACCAGGTAGCTCTTCAGGGGGCTTAGGAGCTCTTGTACTCTCTTCAAGCCCAAGTTCATGTGACCTAAAGAAACAGTCTCCTTCCTCAACCCTCTGTCTTTGCCTATGACTCCAAAGTTGCACAGCCTCCCCAGCTCTCAGAGGAGTCAGGGTTGAGGCTGACATTGGTTTGAGGAGGCAAGAGACCTGTCTAATTGGGTGGTGTGTGGCTGCACCTCCCTGAAGCAAGGCCTGTGGGGCAGCTCTTTATCCTCCAGTGCCCTCTCTGAGGATGTTTCAGCCTCTTGGTTGCTCAGGTCTGTGCAAGGCAGGGATTAGCCAGGTGGCTTCTGTAGGGAGTGACTTGAGAGCATCTTAGACTCCTGGTCCATGATTTGGAAATGCGATTGCAGCATCTTCATCTGCATGGAGTTCTCTCCAAGGAGAACAGACCTGTTTCCATCTTCCTGTGGCTTCTGAGATCCATGGAGACTTGGGGTTTAGAAGGCTGAGTGCAGGCAGAAACTGATGATGGCCTCATTCATTCACAGTCCCCTCGTGGCCTGCCTACCATGCCTTCCTGCCACTTTGCTCTGCTCTACTCACTGTCCCCTCTGCTCTGTCCTCTGAAATGCTGCCAGATACTCTTCAGAGACACATCTGACTGTCTCTCCTGCTGGCTCACAGGAGCTCAGTTTGGCTGTGGGAGGAGGCAGGGTGAGGCTCAGAGGAGAGCATCAGGGCCCAGTCAAGAGGCCAGAACCTGGGGGGCAGCATATGTGGGCCTTCAGAGGACCCACCTGGGGACCGGGTGAGAAGAGGGTGACTGGACCCAGGGGAAAGCTGCCCAGGAGTTCTGATTCCTGTCTGGGAAAGACCCAGGGAAAGAGGTCTGGAATGGCCAGGCTGCTGCAGCCTGCGACTCCCTCCCCTGGCCTGCAGAAACACAGCATGCAGCTGCATCCACAGAGTTGGGCATGCAGCAAACAGCAAGTCCCAATGTAATCTGAAATGTGTGTGGGGAGGGGCACATGTGCAGTTCCGGCTGGCTCACTCCTGTGGGGTGTGGATGAATTTTATTCTCTTCCTGATGGACCACGTGTCCAGTTGTTCTCTTCCCTGCTTTGGATCATTCATTGAGCTGAGGCTTGACATAGGACCAGGTGAGTCCCATGTTAACGCCACCCTTTCTTGCAACTTCTCCGGCACACAGACTGGAGACCAGGACCAACTGCTTGCTCTGTCTCCATTGGCAAGTTGAAACATACAATTTGCCCAAATTACAGAGAAAGCAATGTTTGCCAAATAGGTACCTTAGCTTGTTTTTCCAAAACATTACCAGATTATACAGTTCTTAAGGGCAGGGAAAGTGTGTCATGTTATATCATTATTGTTTATACCTCGTATTTACATTGTACTTCCCATTTTATAAAGACCATTTCATCTTCATAATCAGGCAGCTGGATTTACTCCCATTTTTCAGATGAAATTTTTGCCTTAGGCTGGAACCTGGCGAAGGTAAGGAAGCCGTCTAAAGGCTGGGTCATAGCTCAGGTCTCCTGTTTATAGTGACTCTCTTCTTTACTAAAACTCCAACCATATGTAAGCCCCTGGAGGACCTGGAACATAAAAGGAGCTCAATAAATATTTGTAGAATGAGTGGACTTTGGGTTTTTTTTTTTCTCCCTGCCACTTAACTATAAATGGTTCCTTGTTGGCAGCAAAGGGGTCACTACGCTGTGAAGTGTTTGAGTTTCTTGCCATGATAAGGAACTGGTGAGCTTTCCTCTCACCTAGCCTCACCCCCAGGAACTGGGTCATGCCCACTGAATAATTAATTCTTTGACTCTTTTACTCAGAGGAGCTTCCTCCTTCTGAAATCAAGATAATCTGTCAGACACTCATCTTGGAAAGGTCCTCAATGGGGGCAGAGCCTATTGTTTGTTGTCATAAATTTCCAGAGGCCTTATCCAGTGCCCTTTGGGTCTGAACAAGTCAGGCTTCCGGTGAGTGAACTTCATCTCTTCCTCCTACCACCCTTCCCCCACCAACTTTCTCTAGACCGAGGAAGAGAGACAGTTGTGAGTTAGCTTATCTAGATAGGATTCTGTAGGGACAGGGAGGCCCACCTCTCCCTTCTCACTGATCTCTGAACTCCCCAATATTTTTTTGAAGGGCTGGAGAAAGCCCCAAAAGACCTATGTCAAGTCAGGAAGGAACACACAGGCTAGGGAGGAAGTTAGCTTAGCATCAGCCAGGCTGGCTCTTTCCCTAAGTGACAGTAGGGTCATGTTTCTTAGAGTCTATAAGGGATCCACTGACCTCATTAGACTTTTGAGGTCAACAGAGCTGAATGGAAAAAAAAAAAAAAAAAGAATGAGCTGAGACCCAAGGACATGTGTCCCAGTGATGACTGTTCACAGCCTAGCTCTGTGGCTTTGGGCAAGTCAGGGAACTTCTGTGGTTCTTGGATTTGTTAGTAAAGTAACAAGGGAGGTCTAGAGGGTGAGGAGTGGGGGGCATCTTAAAGGAGCCTCCTCAACTGGTCCCCAGTGAGTGTCTGCTCTCCGTTTGTCTTCATGATTAGCATTGCTGTCTCCCCGGTCATCTCCTCCCTGGGGACCCAGAGCAGTCTTCTGTAAGCTCAGTCCTCCTGGCCGTGGAGCTTGGCCTCCCCTTCCCCACCCTGTCCTGGAACATGCCAGAGCACAGATAACAGAGCCTGTGGCTGCCCTTGCCACCCTCTCACCAAGCACCATGGGAAGGCACCTAACTGTGAAAGAGTATTGAAGGTCTAAGGAGGAGAGCTGGCTTGGTATAAGAGGGGAGTGGGATTAGGGGGTGTTGAGTATCCAATTTCTTGGTGCCAAGGTTCCTAGACCCTACTGAGTTATTGACCAGAAAGTAGTAAATATGTTCTTAAGAATATGGCCCCAACTCTGGCCAGTCTTTGTGGTCAGGGGTGGCCAGATACTCTGGAGCAATAACGGAAATAGCATTGGTAGAAGGCTGCTCCGTGAGAGACAGGTGATGTCCTAGACAAGGAACAGAAAGGAGAAGGGCTAGGGAAGGTGAATCTGTCCCTAAGATTTACAGTTGCAGAGTATTAAAGCTAGAAAGAGCTTACAAATCATCTAATCCAGTCCTCACACTTACAAGTAAAGCCGCTGAGGTCCAGAGGCATGATTTAAACCGACCTGGAAGGCAAGCTAGGGGCAGAAGAGAGATAGAATCCAGGTCTCCTGGTTCCCAACAGCTGGCTTCTTCCCCAGCCTCACATGAGCGTGGCCACCACACCTTCTGTCTCTCTTTGACCCTGAACTTGAAAGTCTGAGGTGTTAGCAGGGCCCCACCTCATCGTTTATCAGGCCTAATAAAACCTGGGTGTAGCAGCATGGGGAGGTCCAGCTGCTCCCTGTGCAGGCTGTCTCACTTGTTCTTGGCACTTAACAGTGTCCAGTCAGCGTCGTTCTGTTTTATGGTATGTCTTGGGGTAAAAGATCAATTCAAGACAGGAAGAGAAGGATATGTCGCCCAGGCCTCTGCACTGGGGACCTCTCATGGGGTTGCCATTCAGGTTATAGTCACGTGGCTTTGTTGCTATGCAAGTCTGGTTCTGGGTTCTGAAGGCAGAGGTGGGTGCAGCCACACTGTCCTTTGCTCAGAGAGGAGCCCTTTGAGTTGGAGGCTTGCTACCCCATATGCTGTCCTGTGGACCAGGATAGAAACCCTCACTTCTTTCTGTAGGCCTCCTGATGGCTCACAGGAAGTGTTGGGCAGGCACCGGGTTTGTATAGATCACCTGGATCATTCCTCACAGCTGCCCTCTGAGAGGTGCACGTGGCTCTGTGTATGGAGGAGGAAAGTGAGACAGACCAGGTTAAGCAACTTGCCCACGTCCCACAAGGGCCAGGGCTCAGACATGGGTGACCCCGAAGCCCTTCCTTGTTCTACATTTCACCCGGCCTCTCCTTGCAGAGGAAAAGGAGGGCTGGAGCAAGATGGGCCAGGCATTGACTCGGACTTCAGGTGTTCATAATGGGACTTCCCAGTGTTAGACTTGATTCTTAGGATGCAAAGGTGAATAAGTCCCAGTCCCTCAACTCCCTGGAGGTTGTGCCCTGACCTGGTGGTGGGATGGATGTTTATAGTCATAGCCAGCTGAGCATTATCAAAGAGACCTCCCTTATCACAGAGAGTTCTTAGAAACACTGAGAAGAGAGCTTGGGTATTGAAGGATGAATAGGAAATTGCCAGGCAGAGAAGGAAACAGAGGGGTTTTGCAAAAGAAAAGGTGTGATGGTAAAAAAAATAAAAGGGCCTGATTCAGTATTTGGAAGTAAGGAGGGGTTGTGTGAATGTTTTCTTCTTCTTCTTCTTCTTCTTCTTCTTCTTCTTCTTTTTCTTCTTCTTCTTCTTCTTCTTCTTCTTCTTCTTCTTCTTCTTCTTCTTCTTCTTCTTCGTGTGTGTGCAGTACTGGGGATTGAACCCAGGGGCATTCTACCTCGGAGCTACACCCTCAGTCCTATTTTTTTTAGTCTTTATTTTTGAAACAGGGTCTCACTAAGTTGCAACAAGCCTCACTAAGTAGCTGAGGCTGGCCGTGAACCGGGATCCTCTGGTCTTAGCCTCCCAAGTACTGGGATTACAAGCCTGCACCACCACGCCTGGCTTGAATGTTTTCTTCTTAGCAAAGAGCACAAGGAATAGAACATTCAGTTGAGAGATCAGCTGGGGGAGGGGGAGGGGGAGGGGGCTCGGAGCCAGATTGTCCAAGGCCTTGCCAAACACTTGCTGCTATGTGAGTTTCATTCAAAGAAATACCAATAGACCAGCAAAGATCGTCCAGGTATGAATTTTTCAGGCATGCGAAGCAGAACCACACGCAGGGAGTTCCTTTTTCAGGAAGTTTGTGTCCATTCTCTACATTTTGTGTCTTACATGCCCATGAAGGTGATTATTGGCCAGGCACAAAGGGAGGGGAGTGGGGCGGCCCCTTGGACAGTTCATATTTAAAATGTCTTGGATTCCTCCTGCCAAATAAGCTGATAGCAAACACCCTTGTGAGTTCCTGTGCAGACTGTCTCTCCAGGGACTGGTTTGCATTCCAGACAGGGTCACACGATAATTCTGCAGGAACTGGGGGTATGGGGTGAGAAAGTTACTTAAGAAAAAAGAGCACCAACAAAAATATATAACTATTTTTAAGAATGATGTTTGTAAGGCAAAGGATCCAGGAAATAGATTATTTGTCATGAGGGTGAGCCAGAACTTTTTTTTTTTTTTTTAATATTAGATCTTTAGAGTGGAAAAGAAGAGCAGTGAAAAGAGGGCCCTGAGGGCCCTCCGGAAACTCTTATCCCCTGGACATGTTGTCCTCTATTTAGTGAATCCCTTACATAGGTCTTTACCAGGAGATAGGTTTGGGGAACTGAGTTTTGGGCCTGAATGGTCCTCTGTGAAGAGGAATAGACCAATAAACAAAATTTGAAGTCAAAGACCTCCAGTCCTGGATCAACAAGGCCATGTTTGGAGCCCCTGGCTTTCCTATCTTCTTGAGAGAAGAAGAGAAAATCCTTCCTGGGACAGTTGCTACTTGTTTCAATGAACATGTTTTTCAGAGCACAAGCCCAAATACCAAGGAGAGATTCTAGCACCTTCATTCAGCCAACACAAGTTTATGATGGGTTCCTGGGAGATTGGCTTCCTACCAGGAAAATTCACTGGTTTGGTCACACCTTCTGGGACCCCCTCCCCCGGGGCTGCTGAATGTTGAAATGTGGGGCCTGTAAGAGGCATTGTGGTCCACCTGGTGATCAAGGCACTTGCTGAGTCCTGAGCACTTATCTCAGCATCTCCGGGCTCGGGGACATGTGATCTCTGAGTATTCTGGGAAGAGTCCGTATCCTGAGGTCTCTGCACCTCCCACGGAGTCTGTGTTGCTCTCAGCTGCCAGCTTCCTATGGGCAAATGTTACGGACTTTTAAAACCCAACCATCAAGCTGGATGTGGTGGCACACGCCTGTAATCCCAGTATTTGGGAGTCTGAGACTGAAGGACCATAGATTTGAGGACAGCCTAGCAAAACTCTCAGCAACCTAGCAAGACCCTGTTTCCAAACAAAAAAATAAAAAGAGTTAGAAGTATATCTTGGAGTTAGAATGCCCCTGGGTTCAATCCCTAGTAACACACACACACACACACACACACACACACACACACACACAGCTCTCATGTACCCAGTCCTGGAAGGTAAAATAAGTCTTTCAAGACAATAATGTCCTTAACCCTCCATTCAGCAGTAGAGCATATTTTATGGGTGTATTCTACCCTATCTGATCAGAGAGCTTTTCTGCCTTTATTTAACTGGCTTTATAGATCTTTGGGGAAAACAGTTTTCAGGAGACTTCCTTCAAAAATATTGTTCCTCTGCACAATAAAGGAGTGGGCCGGAGTGGTCTTTATCTCTCCTTTCTACTCAGACCTCTGAAATGCCTGCTGATAATAGCACACTCTCCATGGGCAGAGAGCTCCCCTCCACTGCAGGGAAGGAAAGAAGGCCTTCCCAGACCTGCCTCACCCTGTCGGTTTCTGGCCTTCTCGCTCTCCTGAGGTTGCGTGTGGGAACCCCAAGCTGTACTTATATAGCACACGGCCTGGCACATTCTACAGCCGCTAGTGTCTGTATAATGGATATAGGAATGAGCAAGTAAGCTTCAAGTCAGTGCTTCTGCCTTCTAGCAGAAGAGAGGAGTAAGTGAGCAGGTTTCCATCGTTTCCTGAGTGCTATCCAGGACCCAGCATGCACTTTAGAAAAAATCCTTTGGGGCCTTGGAGCAAAGAGAATTGCTTGATAAAGCTGTCCCTGGGTGCAGCCTGGAGGACGACTGACCTTTGATCTACATCACCTCAAGACTGAGTCTTGTTTTCAGGACTTAAAACAAATATTGATCTCAACAGGCCCTGGGGAAAGCAGGGGACAGTCCATTGTCCATCCCTGGCCACCTCTGCCTGCCCAGTTACCCTACTTGACTGAATGTCTTACCTTGGACATGTCTCCCAAGAGCCTCCTAATGGGCATCTTTGCTTCTCTGCAGCATAGGAGATCTTACTCTTTCTTATTTATTTTTTTGATGCTGGGGATTGAACCCAGGAGCATTATACCCCAATCCTTTTGTTTTTTTGAAACAGGACCTTACTGTGTTGCTGAGGCTGGCCTCAAACCTGTGATCCTCCAATCTGAGCCTCTCAAATGGTGGGATTTACAGGAGTGCACCACCACACCCAGCTGGGATCTTACATTTAAACCCTCCTAGATCCTGCCTGCCCAAATGTGTTGACATGTTCATAGGCTTGAAACAGTTCATTAGTCCTTTCTGACTCAGGCAGGGCTCACCTATCTGCACAGGTGGACACACCTGCTCATAAAGGCTGAGTGGAATTTACAGGCCTGCATGTGGAGACTGGGCTGAGGGTGTGGCCAGCTGAACTGCAGGCTGGGTGGATAGTTAGTGGAAGGACAGACAAACACCCCCTGCTCTGGCCTTGGCATTTCCACACAGAGGCCAGCCAACTGGCAAGTCCCAGGAAGACTTCATGAATATCATCAGTAACATTAAGGCAGCACAGACAACAACACCTAGTAATCACATATCAGGAAATTCATCCTGAAACTAAAGGTCTGCAATTCAAAATTTAGAAGTGGAAGCAGTTCCATCCCTCCTGAGATGTTTACTGGTAAACACTCATTCATTCAACAAACATACCAACTACCTACTAGGGGCAAGAGCAACACTGGCACAGGGATTACAGAGATACAGATCCGCAGGCAACTCATTCATGAGTGAGTTAATCAAAAAAGATATAATACAAAAGCTGAATTATTTGAATCTTAAATATCAATTGAGTATCAACTGAGTACCCAGAACTGAAGCAGATACCCTGGGGAATAGAAACAGAAGACATTGGCCTTTTCCCTAATTAGTTTACATATGAGTTGTCCCAGCGAGATTTATATACAAGAGATATGATGAGCTCAAGGCTGAAGTGCCAGTAGCCTGGTCGGTGCCATGTGTGACCTCTGTAACTCAACTGTTTGTTGTCTTCCCCCCAACAGATCACAGCTGGCAGGAGAGGGGAGATCTATCTCATCTGCCTGGCACTCACAACCAGTGTACAGTGTAGGTGGTCAGTAAATGGAATGGGTGGAATTGAATGTGGTTACTGTTTTCCAAACATGGTGGTGGTCAGTAGCACTCCCTGGGGACTTAAAAACAGTTTCCCTCTTGGACCTCAGGCTACAGAGATTCTATCTGGAAATGGGCTCTGAAAACTGAATTTTTGGACACTTCCAGCGAATCTACTATAGATCCAGGTTTGTAGTCTCTGGTGTAGACTCAAGGAGTTGGAGAAATGCAAGGGAAAGAGGCAGGAGGCTTGCATAAGGGAATCCTCCAGCTCAGCCTTTCAGAGCCGGCTGCGATCCCCCCTCCCCTGATTTCTCCCCAGCTCTCAGGCACTCCATCTCTGCACTCTGTGTCTGCACATCTTGGCGCCCATCTGTTGCAGGGAGCCAGGGAATTTGATGCCTTGAATAGACTGTGAAGTTCCTCATGGGTCTTCAATCAGTACTGTGGGCTAACTTTGCTGTGGAGGATAGGTGAGCAAAGTAGGAGCACAGTAAGAGAATAAAGGCACAGAAGAGGCAGCCACACAGGGCGAGCACCTTTGGGAACTGAGCCAAACAAGGAAGAGGGTCCTGCACAGTGGTGGTGTTGGGAGGACCTGGGGAGCCTGGCAAGGGGGTTTGGACTTGTTCAAGAAGTCTAGAGAACCCTGAAACTTTATGAACAGTCACAATCCAAGCCACCACCATTACCCTGAGTTTCATGTGATGCTCTTGATTTGATTTATCCACAAGCAATTGTTATTGAACATCTAGTATTGCCAGAGGCACAAGTACCAGATGCAGGTACCAGATGCTGGCTTCAGAGAGCTCATAGTTCAGTGAAGCAGACAGGCCCACAAATAGACCAATACAATAGTGTGTGGGAAACCATCAAACAAATCTCCACAGAGCACAGTGTGGGAAAATGGGTGCATAAGTCTTCAAAGAACAATGCAGTAAGAATACTGCCCAGCCGGGCACCACCGTGTTTCATCTTCAAGCAGCCCAGGAGGTCAGGACTATTATTATCCCCATTTATGGATGAGAAAACTGAGGTTCAAAGAGGTTAGGTAACTCATTTGGGATCACACACCTTGTAAGTGATGCCTTAGGGTTTGCAACCAGTCTGCCTGACTCCAGGTCCAAACAGGGACCTGTGACATCTTCTTCCTTGGAGGTATTGACTATAAAGACAGCTGGAATCTCACAAAGTCCCCAGAGCCTGGATGGGCCTTTCAGACAGAGGGGCCAGCACAGACAAGGCCCAGGGATGGGAGTGTAGAAGAGTGCAGGGTATCAGGAAACAGGATAGCTCTTATAAGTCTAGAGGACAAGGGCCGCCGGGGAGTAGGAGAGGAGAGGATGGAGGGGCAGGCCAGGGCTGGATCACAAAGGTGGTTTTTATTTTGCTCGGATGAGATGTTTAGGCTCCACCCTGCAGATTGCCACGAGCTGTTGAAAGATTGTAAACAGGAATGGGACTCACCATGTGTGTGTTTCTGATATGAAGATCTCTGTGGTTGCAGTTTGAGGACTGGGCTGGAGGGAGGTGACCAGAGGAGGCAGGACTTGGTGACCAGCTGGCTCTGCCAGAAGAGGGAAAGGGGGCCAAGAACAAGGACTCTGAGGATGAGGCCGGAGAGTGGGTGGTGCAGACAGAGCTGTTCATGGAGGCTGGGGCTGCAGGTGCAGGTGATGGTGAATGGACTGCTTGCCAGGGCTCTGCAAGAGAGCAGAGGAAGTGTCAAATGGCAGCGGACACGTGGCCTGAACTGCAGCAGAGAGCTGTGCCTTGGAGCTGCAGCTCTGTGAGGCACCAGGACACAGATGGTGGTTGAAACTGGCAAAGCTGAGGTCCTGAGAGTAAAGATCAGAACCTTCTCTTTCAGGGGTAGATGGAGAGAGAGGAGTCTGTAAATGACCAAAAATGCAGAGAGACCATAAGCAAGATAAGCTCAGAAGTGGGGACTGGAATTAGAACAGAGAGTGGGTGATGACATTGACCATGATACATGGGGATGTGTGTGTGTGAGTAGAAGCCAGATTGTGGCAGCTGAAGGGTGAGTGGGAGCTAAGGAAGGGACTTGCAAGGGCTGGCTTTTCTTTTGGGGACCTTGGTACAGTTTTGTTTTTTCTAATAAAAATAAATTTAGATCTAACTGATTGAGTTTTTTTTGTTTTTGTTTTTGTTTTTATTTTACTGAGGGTTGAACCCAGGGGCATTCTACATCTGAGCCACACACTCAACCCTTTTTTATTTTTTTATTTGAAACCGGATATTGCTAAGTTATGATACTCCTGGCCTTAAACCTGAGATCCTCCTGTCTCAGCCTCCCAAATACTGGGGTTACAGATGTGTGCTACTATGCCTGGCTTACCTGTGGTTGAATTTGTGCACATTTTTGTGGAGTGACTTCATATTAATACAAAGTCAGAAAACAACAACAAAAACTTGGACAATGAACCTTTTTGGGGGATGGAAAATATACTCAAGTAGCACAATTCTTCAAAGCTGGTGGTCAGCGGCTCAGGATAGGGATATTCTGTGGCTACTCTGGGTTCCTGGACCCAAGGTACTGATTGTGTCATGAGCAGGCATCGATGCAATCCCTTTCCGTGTGTGCTTTGCCATGACTTCTCCTTCTCCAGCATCCCTCTGTCTTCCACCTAATTGTGAGAATTCAAGTCCCTCTGGCCTAATTTTAGGCAGAAGAGGTAATACCATTCAAACCAAAAGGTCACCTGGGCAGTGACTTCACAGGTACTGGGCACAGTCTTGGTGGACATGTGCTTCCTGCCATCCTGCCTGAGTGAAGGTTGGTTAAGGGGAGCGTGAGCCGCTCCACCGGTTTCCGCTGTGGCTGGGCTTGGGCTCCTGGGGCTGGGTGATGGGGGCTATTCCTGCTCCATGTACCGGTGCTGATGCTTACTCAGCATGCATGGGAACCTGGCGTCCCATTTCCACAGGAACTCTGTGTTGTTATGACTTGCTGGAAGGAGCGTCCGTGACTCAGAGGCGCACGTTCCTTCTACCACACCACGTGGCTTGAAGGGCCTCAGGAGCCTTCCAGAGTGCTCGGGGTGCTACCAAAACCAAGGAAGTACACTAGCTTCTCTGTCCCATCTCCTGTCTCATACCATTTTAAATAGGAACTATATATGTATATATTATATACATATTTCAAGACAGGATATGTTTGTGTGGGTGCCTACATAGAGGAGGCAGGCAGGCCTGTTTCTGGGGGCCACACAACGTTTCCAGAATATTGAAGTCCTCGTGGCAGGCAAGACATAAAGTGAAAATACTGGATGTTATTGGAAGTTGGCTTACAACAGTGGTGATAGGAGCAGAATGTTGATTCCCATGTGGCCAACCTCCTTATAGGCGGAAATACCTTCTGGCATGGGCCAAATTTGACATGTTCATTAAGTGATGTTGGCTGCCAAATAGATGAACCCACGATTCTCAGCAACTTCACATGCTACAAGTTTACTTCTCATATATATAAAGACCAAAACATGTTCCAGTCATAAAGGGCTTTCCTCCAAGTGCGCATCCAGGGGACCCGGCTTCTTTCTCCCTGTGGCTCCACCATCTCTGTCCCCTGGTTTCAGGCTCTTGTGCTTCAGAGCAGGGAGGATCATGTGGAAGCTTCTTACAGGGGAGTCCTTCAGGTGGCACAGGTCCTTCCTACTCACATTGCATGACCCAGAACTTGGTTACCTGAGCTCACGCAGCAACAAGAAGGGGCCCAGGAGCTACTAGGCCAGAGGCCGGCCAGCCTGTCCCTGCTGTGCCCGCCATGACTAGGTCTCCTCTGAGCCGAGTGCTTATTGATTGATGTGTTAGTAGTTCTCCTCATTTGATACTGCATTGAGATCTCATCACTCTGATCCTGGCATTGGGAGTTTGGTGAGGGAAGGGCAGCAAGCACCATGAATCAACGGTCTAGGCCAGAGCTCCTGCCCCTGACTTGGTGTGCAAAGCCATGGATCTGTGGACCTGTGGCTCCATCCACGTCCCATGGGAGCAGTATGGGAGTGGTGGTGAAGGATGTGTCTCTGAACTCTGGCAATGGGACTTAGAATCACAGGACTTAGAATCTTGGGCAAGTTGCTGACTTCTCTGATTCTTTAGAAAAATGAAGATAATCCTAGTATTTAATGAATCAATTCATATAAAGCTTTTAACATATTGCCTGAAACCTCATACATTCTCACTAAATGTCAACAATTGCTGTGTTCTCAAGGATCACACCTTTGTTCACTCCTATACCACATGCTATATGGAGAGGGCCTTGTGCTAAGAACTGAGAATAAGGAAGTAAAAAATATCAACAGAATAACTGACTGTAATCAAGGTCAGTACAGGGGGCTATGGGAGGGGTCCAACCCATTTGGGGAAGGAGTTGGGGTAGGGAGATGAGGTGTGTCTAGCAGAGAAGAGGCTGGGAAGCAGGCCAGGAGTTGCAGGTAAAGATGTTGTCACATTGACATGCCCTGCTGTAGAGCAGCAAGCATGACAAATGATGGATCCAACACTATTTTTATACACGGGGAAGTTTCATTGTGCGATAGTAGGACTTTCTAATGAATCAAAAGGACTCATAGGTACTGTCCTTAAAGCTGATGTTTAATCAGTAGAAAACATTTCAAGCCTTGACCTTGAGGGACAGAAGCTCACCTCATTTCACAGCCATTGCTCATGCTCATTCAATCCGATAGTGTGTCCAACAGGCCAGGGCTGACCTGGACCTGTCTTCAGGGAGCTTTCAGGAAATCAGCTCACCACAGAAAAGAACGCTCCCTGTGTGCAGGGGCCTGTAGTCTGCTGGCAGCCCTGTACAGGGACCATCAGAACCCAGGTTGGGATCCAGGGTCAGGAGTGTTCTTCTTGGTGGAGGAACAAGTGGTGAGCCCCTAGGAACTGAGAGCATAGAGCCGCACTTTGGGGGCAGGGAGTGGGAGCTATGTCGCAGTGCTCGGAGTCAGGGAAGGCAGGACAAGAGGTAAAATTGGGAACTTGGCAAGGCCAAGCTCAGGAGGCTTCCTGTGCTCAAATTTGGAGGAAAGAATGAGAAAAGCCCTGATGATTTTGAAAAACATTATTTCATTGAACCAAACAGAAGCTAGCAAGTTTCCTTCACTAGCATCATGATTCATTTTGCTCATTACACTTTAACTCAATAGTCTTTTGGATATTAGCTTCGTTGTTAGGCCACACATTCTGTACTCTGGGCTTGGGCACCTCCCACTCTTAGATGGTGATCGTGGTGGCTTTGTGTTGTGTGCATTTTCTTATTATTTTTGGGATGAAGTATATAGAACAGGAAATTTACCATTTTAACCAGGTTTAAGCGTGCAGTTTGGTGGCATTAAGCACATTCACACTGTCGTGCAGGCGACCCCTCTGTCCGTCCACAGAACATGCTCGTCCTTTTCTCCTGAAACTCTGCACCCATTCAGCACTAACTCCCCCTTCCCCAGTCCCTGGAAACCAACCATTCTACTTTCTGCCTGGAGCTTGCTTCCTGTGGGCTCCTCCCACTCGTCCATTTTGAGTTCCCGGTTTCCCAGGGCACCCACTCTGATTGAGGATACTCAGGGCATGTGCTCCGAGTAGTTGGCCAAGTGTCCATAGGTATTGAGATGCATATTATTTTGTCTGCTGGTTTATTTTGTTGACCTGATACACAGGTTTCCATCTTGGGGGTCACTGGCAGTGGTCTTGGAGGTACAGCTGAGGCGTGGGTGGGAGGTGCCTTGTCTGCATTCCACACGGCCATGGAAAGGGCATGGCTCTTTGGAAGGGAACCTATCAACTGGGCTTGAGGACTCTGGGGTCTGGAGAGTAAAGCTGCTGGGAGGGAACTTGCTTCTGACCTGTTAGAGTTTAATGCAAATCATTGGTTACACAGCACTGGGACTTCAAGCAGGGTGGCTTTTCTGTTAGTATCATGGAGCAAGATGAGGCACAAGACCCACTTGTCCTGGGACTGATGGTCAGGGAGAGGAGACTCCTGGACCTGCAGCATGTCTGTAGGAAAAAGTTACAAAAGCTGTGCCTACTCCCAGTAGAAAATCTAGAAATACAGAGAAGGACTGCCTTCACGGTTAGGTCACACCATAACTTATGAAAACACACCCTGTGGTTAACACCTGGGGACTCTCCAGGTCCAGAACCGCAGAGACCACAGACTTAACAGATGTAATTTCCTCCATGGTTGCAGAAAAGGCAGGCCATGTTGTTTCTGTTACATATCAACTGGCAGCTGGGTGTGAGTTTTGATGTGAGATGGACCTGGGCTCATTTCTGAGCACCCCACTCACTACCTGGGTGGGATGGAGGGGGCTTCTCATCCCTGGAAGCTCTGGCTTGCTTGTCAAGTGAGATTGGTTCAATGAGGTAGTGGACGTGAAGGGGCTGGCACAGGTGCATCCAGTACACTGTGAGAGCCCGAGCAGCACCTGCGTCAGTATACTTAGGAGGGCGGTGGGAGGGCCGGGCTGGGGTGCTAGCCTGGGTTTCCTCAGGTCCTGGCCAGAGCTCTTAAAGGTACCTCAGAGAGGCTTAGAGGTACAGGTAGAACTGTGGAGCATGGATCAAAATGTTGGGGAAAAATTTAAAAACGCATACATGTATATATACCCATGTACACACATGCACATATATATACATACCTATAAATGCACAAACTTATATTTATGCATGTAAAATAACCACATATGGCAAAATTATAGTTACATTATAGAGAAGGGAGATGGGCAAGTTCTAGGATTCCTTTTTCTTTTTTGAGACTCTTACTTCTGAGAGAAAGTAAGCCACAGACCTATCCTGAGGACTCCTTAAGGTAATGCAGGTGACAGTGCCTAGCCAGCAGTGGACCCTAGACACCTTGGCTGCCTTCCCTCCTTCTTGGCAGTATCCAGGTGTCTCCTGACAGCAGGCAGCGAGCTGCTGGAGGGTGGGAACTGACCCCCTGGGTGTCGGGACCCTGTGAACTGCTCTAAGAGGGAGTGGCTGAAAGGGAGGAAGTGGGCATGTGCGGAGTCACTTCAAGCTGGACCAATGGTGTCCACTCATCACTGAAGAGTTCGGGAGGCTCCAAGACAGGTAGAACAGGAGCAAAATGAATTAGGGCTCACAGTGGAAGGCCCAGCATAGAAGGACAAGCAGTGGTTGTTCAGGTCTTGGCTGCAGCCTGGAACCTTCTTGGGGCTTTCGTGGTGGCTCTCGGGATGCCTTTTCAGACCCCTTCCAACCCTTTTCAGTCCTCTTGGTTCAAGTCAGCTGCCTAGTGCCCTGGTAGGTAGAAAGCCATGTGGGAGGATGAGGTCTTCAGGTCCCACCTGTGAAAACCAGGTGTTCCTGGTGTGCTGGGCTCTGCAGAGATGCAGCACATACAGGAGACACCTGCCGCTGCCAAGCTCCTGGCTGGCTCCTGCCTCACCTCAGGTGTTGGGTTCAGGAAGCCAGGACTGTCTTCCATGTCTCCAGCTTCTGCCCTCCTGGGAGCACAGGGTGAGTACCCCTTTTCATTGCTGAGCTGATGAGGTAGCGGGTGCCCGGTGGATGGTAGGTTCAAATGGGGGCAGTGTGGCAGTGTAAATGGCAGGAGAGTTTGTTTTTTTAACACTGCATTGATCTTGAAGCAGATCTTGTCTGTGGGCCTCGGGGTGGGGGTAGGGTTGAGGGTTGAGCTGTTCCCCAGGGCTGTCTTGTGGGAAGGTTCTGCCAGGCGTTCCTCCCCCAGATCCCCTTGAGTTTTTATAGCACTCTGTCATTTTCCCAAGGCCTGGCCCCACAGTTTGTTGCCCCCACCCCCACCCTAGTAGGTGATAAGGTTCAGAGAGGACAGAAGGTATGAGTCCTGAATGTGAGGGAGGAAGAACCGGAGTCAGGAGACTCTGTCACTCACTGTGAGAGGGGTTTGGGGATTCTGCACAAACCTTGAACTTGTCTCCCAGGTGGTGTGGGCTGAGCCCATGAGCAGCGCTGTCATCTACAATTCCAGGCTGCGGATGTTAATTTGTAGTGGTCAGAGGCAGGAGAAGGGAATTGCTTTGTGACTCATGAAGTCACATAGGCAGAGGAACAGAAAAACCACAAATAAGGGACTCCAGTTGGCAAATCCAAGCTGCTTCAAGGCTATTCTTGGAAACTATGGCATCACATCTTGTTTCTTCCCAGAAAATGCGGAAACTTTCATATTT
>PVLC010009667.1:6216-53374 GCA_004027655.1 Graphiurus murinus | reverse complement strand
GCTGCACCGCAGCTTTTTTTTTTTTTTTTATTGCTGAGGCTGGCTAAGAACTTGCAATCTTCCTGTCTCAGCATCCCAAGTACTGTAATTACAGGTGTGCACCATCATGCCTAGCCCAATACCCTCATAAATTAAAGGATTATTTGTGTGGCAAATAAAAAAAAATGGAAAATCTTGTGTTTTTTTTTTTTTAATGTCTATTACCTTCCTCAAAGAGTCTTTCATTCTCCTCCGTTATAAATTTCTCCTTTTCTTCTAAGATATTTTTTTAAGGCATCTTGAATTCTTTAGGAAGAATTTGTTTTGAGTCTGACATGTCTCTGTTTAGCACTTATGACAAGAAGGAAAGACTCTTGTTATGAATATGTCCCATATTTTTAATATTTGCTTCTTTTCTAAGAGGGCTATCATAAATATTTATGTACAAGCTTAGTGTTCATTATGTAATATCTCAGTTGTCTGTTGGTTGGTGTAATGAATGAAAGAATGTACTGAAAAATTATTTTTTTGTTTCATTTTTGTGGTACTGGGGATTGAACCCAGGAGCATTCTACCTCTGAGCTACAACCCCAGCCCTATTTTTTTTTTCTATTTTGAAGCATGATCTCACTAAGTTGCAGAGGGCTTCAAAAAGTAGCTAAGGCTGGCGGAGAACCCGAATTCTTCAGTCTCAGCCTCCCAAGTACTAGGATTACAAGCGTGCACCACCACGCCCAGCTTCTGAAAAGTTTTGAAAGAACATTGAAGTGTAAATATGAATTACTATTAAAACAGATTTATATATATATATATATATCACAAATTGATTCAATTGAAATCATTTCACAAAATTAGATGCCTCTTACAACAATGTGAAAATAAATCATTTAAAAAATCTATGACATTTTTCCAGCTATTGATAATTTATATTCATAAGTTATTCTCAAAATTTAAAAAGAAAAAACAAGAACCATGCTGGGCTTCAAATAAAATTGTACTCTTTAAAAATGTGCATGTATAGAAATTTAGATCTTTGCATGTGCAATGAATCACTGTATTACAATAAAAATAATGTTTAATATATTCTAAGTACTTTGTTTTTGCCAAATTCTGTTCTAAAGTACATCATATGTACTGGTATATATAATTCTTACCATTGAAATATGATACAGAAAAAAGAATAATATAATAGTCTGTCATTTTGTAATATTTTTGTGACTGAATTCATTCTGCATTATAGCTTTAACAAAATAGGAATTTATTAATGAAATAATATTAGGAAAGTCACTTCACAAATTCCATTTATCAAAAATCTCTTATTTGATACCAAGGAAAGATAGCAAAAATAGGTCAATATTTAGGTCAATTATACTACGACCCTCCCTGGAATAAATCATATCTATATTTGAAAAAGGAAATTTGATTAGTAATTTATGCAATGCTAATTAGTTTCTAGCCACAAGCCACCTTTTACCACCCACATCACCCTTTCATTCCAATACCTTTGGGTTAATTCCAATCTCATTCTGAAAGTTGTTTAACCTCAAATGTCTTTAGGGGATAATTTTCTAACCACCTTTTAAAGTACCACCCACAGTCTCCAACAGAGTATGATGCATTACAAAGGTTATTTTTTTCTTCTTTCTCAAATGGAACAAAGGGAATTTTAAATGTGAATGACATAAGGCAATTGGATAGATTCATTTGAAGATATTATTCACTTACAAATAAAATGAGATGAATAGCATCTGAATTCTAGATTATTAAAATTATAATAATTAACCAAAATGATCCATGGGGTAACAATCAGCAACATACATCTCAAAGCTTCCTAGTTTTAAATGATATAAATTTTAATTTCAATAATTGGTATAAGTTGAAAAATATTATGAAGCTGATTTATCATCATCCTTGAAATTTTGATGTCTAAGGCATTGATGATGGTCACTTTGAGTGAAAAATTTGTCTGTTTGAGGCATTTGGACACCAACAAATCTGATTGATAACTTTCTCTCTTACATGTATGTAAATATATACATATACTACAGGACCCGTGTATACACACTAACATATACCTACACCCACACATACACACACAAATATGTAGATTGTATGCATACTATACGTCTGTATATAATAATATCTATCTATCTAATGTTAAGTTCTTAATTCAATTCTACTTTCTCAAATTTACTTATATAAATATCATATAAGTTAGATTGTTTGGATATCATCCATTGGTTCCAAAGGTACCTAGAAAACCTTGTATTTATTTGCTCATTTTTCTAAGAAGAAAATAAAACACAACTTAAAATTAGCTTCAAACTTTTACCACCTATGTATTTCAACAACCCAGATTGTGCTTTAGTGTCTATAAAACTGTGGTTCTTAATGTGAAGCATTTCACACTTAGTTAAATATTAAGAGTTTTAAAACCCTTTAAACACAAAATACAAATAAATATAATGGAAATGTGTGAATGCCTCGACTACATAACCACAGATGGGAGGGTATAAAGCTGATATCAAGAGCAACAGAAATTAGAAACTAATCATCACTAATGTTAAATAAAGATGGCATGCACCAGAATACTTAATCTGATTTAATTGAAATTTAAATTCATAGTATGCAAAAGAATAAGAATATAATCATTGTTCCTCCTTTATCAGCACACACAAGTAATATCAGGTTGTGGAATCACATTCCATTGCAAAGTATCATGATGCTATTTAATGAAGAATAGCTAAAGAAAGTGATGCTGATGAATAAATTATGTTTTCAAGTGCTGGGACTGCATATAAATTTACCTTCTGGAAGTGGTGTTAAACAAAAGAACTCTAAAGTCTTAAATTGTTTATCATAAAAATATGATGACCTTTGCCCTTTTTTATTTTCAAAATACAGGCTTTTATTATGAAATTCCATATGGATCCTTTTTTAACCTTATTTCACTATCATTACAAAACATTTTCATCATATCAGTATGAAAACATATTTTAAAGGAAAACTCAGTGCCTAATTTCAAAATGGTATCATAAACTATTTGATGCTATAGTACAGGGTTGGGTTTGAGTGGTATGTCCTTTGATTTATCATGTAGAAGATACTTGTTAGTTCTTTTAGTTTTGTTTGGAAACCACTACATAATCATCAGTACATCTGATAGTGCAGACTTTCTACTTCTCAGCACACGGAGCTGTAAAGGGGAAAATGAGAAGAGATTAGCGGGGAAGGTTTATATAAATCCTACGATATTAGAGGAGGATTTTTCAGCGGAACAGAAGACCTATCTTTGGGAGAACAACTGCAATATGTGTTTTCTAAACAGAATATATGTCATAATATTTATTTTTTCTTTAAAAAGCTCTCTATTTGTCTGATTTTTACATATAACCATTTGTGAAATAACAGGTACACAGTACTTAAGAAACTATTTTAAAAAACAAAACAAAAATAAAATTAGGCTTCACCAAATACATTGTTAAATTTAGGCATGTAAAATACATGTTTAATAACAGAAAGTAAAATTTAAAAAAACTCACAACTTCTTGTCTTTTAAATGCAGCTATACGGACTTGAAATTAAAACATCTAAGAATGGTGAATCTACAATGTAAATGGAGAAGTCTATTGTAAGACAGCAAAAATAAAGAGACAGCTGATACAAAACTCTGATGGATATATATGTAAATATATATATGTATATATATATTATGTTATATAATACATACCCATATATATTATACATACATACATATATATTATATATTCAATATCCATATAAGTAGTTTTCAAATGAGCTGGCAAGCTATCTATATAGAGAATCTTGATATCTAGGAGACTCTTGTTATAATGGTATGTTTGCCAAGTATCCATCAGATTTTTCATCCAAAAATATTACTTTTGTTGCTATCTCTTCTTGGTGGCACTTGCTGACCACTAAAGCCCTATTATAAAATAACATGGGAAACAATTTTCATATGAATAGAGAGTAGATGAGAGCATAGGTAGCCTAGTTTAATAGTTGAAAGCTGGAACTAATATTTGCTGAAAGCTGGAATGAGTTTGGTTTGGGAGGAAAATCTGTCTTTGGAAGACACTATGGGAATTAAAATAGGGCTGCCAACTCATTGATTTGAAAAGTTAAGAACGGTAATCAAAAAAAAAAAAAAAGAAAATGTACATTTACTATAATTTTATTAAAAAAAAAACTATTCTTCCAAAAAAGAAAATCTGGTAACTGTGTGTGTGTGTGTGTGTGTGTGTGTGTGTGTGTGTGTGTGTGTGTGTAAATATTGACATGAAATTTTACCTTTTTATGGTGAGTTTTAAGAAGCACTGATTTAAGTTTGTCTTTAAAAACAGACTCAGCACTCTGACATAACCTGTATAGCAGCAATGCAGATTTGATGTGTCCATCACTTGCTAGACATTGTTTGTTCTTAAATGACTTTTCTTGTGTGACTTGGATCTGAACTCTTTCTCAGCTTTGAGGACTATATGCCTACAGTACTGAGGAATGGCCACTAGATGACAGCCATGTCTACCTCTGCAGGCAAATGATTTAAAAGTAAATAGAATTTTCTGTACAGAAATAAAGTTTTGTTGAAAATAAATACATTTAATGCTTACATAACTAGTTTTGTTAATATACAAATTATGTATAAAATAAAATCAACAATCTGAGTTATACTAAATTTTTCACGTGATTATTTAAAAAGACAATATAATTTACTAAATTTTTTTTTTGAATAGACACTCTCCATGATTTGTTTTAAAACTTACAACACCCTATTGGAAATAAAGTATTATACTTGTGTTATTAATGAGTTAACTGTGGTTTAGAGACATTAAAAATATTCATAGTTCTGTATATTTTTACTTCATTATACATTTTTAGTCTTAAACTCATGCTGTGGTGAGTAATTTGCAGTTTCTTGAAATTTTTCATCTTATATATTTGTACAGACTGTTTTTAAAACCCACCTGTGATATATTTCAAAATCTCCTTTTCAATTTCTTACACAACATTCTAACACTATGCTATCATACAAATATCATCCCAAATCACATTTTCTGTGGAAGGACCTATTTTATATATAATCATTAAACTGTGTTTTACAGTGTTCTCTTATGCCATAACTTTCATATTAATATAACCAAGTATACAATCCCAGATACTCAATATAATTTATCCATACCATGTTAAAACATATATCCTTATATGTCATGTATCTTCCATAAAAATCTCCACCATTACGAAATCAAGTCATAGTATTAACAATAATTTTAATGAATACATTTTTGGTAGTTAATGTCTCTTGGTTGAAGGATTTTAATTGAAACCAAGTTAAGCAAAAATAGCAACTTATCTATATGTATAACAGAAATTACAGGAGTGGCTTATTTATGGAGGAAGCTGGATCCAGACATTCATACCTCTCTCTTTCCATTTGTTTCATTCCGAGGTTGGCAGTGGCAGAATAGAAAGGTCCACTAAGTATTAAAGACTGAAAAATTCTCACAGGAAGGAATTTTAAAAAGGAAAGAGTGACTCCTTCCTAGCATCTACTTAAACTCAGTGAAGAAGTCTAATTCATCTTGGGCAATGTGCTTCCATCTGGAGAAATGGGTGGTGTTCTGAGGTTGGGTAGGTCAGCACTAGGTGCCTCCTTCTATGACCAGGAAGTGTGCAAAATACAATAATAGACAATTTCATTAGAGTCAGTGAGAATGGAGAGGAGAAATTCGTCAATGCATAGATGGGTCTTCTAAGAGTGTATTTATGTTGCACATTACCAAATTGGAATTTTGTTTGATTTGGATCCATGATAACATTTCTATGTCTTTAAAGTAGATGAAAAAAATAGGTCTTTGAAGTTTAGTAATGCCATGGAAAGTTGAACAGATTGTGCTTCTGTACATGATTCACCCAAGGAGTACATTTTTGCAGACAACTCTGCCCTGGAGACATAACAGGAAGACATTCTTGTGACTATGAATCATTTTGTAGAATTGGAACAGTGTAATGGACTGAGAGTAAGTGGGCCTAAAATTAAGAGAATACACTTGCCACAGGCAAAGTATACTTGCAGACCAAAACCCTCATTAGCATCACAAAGCTAGAAGCCAAATTTTGCTACCTTAGCACTACCCCAGCCAAAGATGCACTAATTAGACATGGAGATGAACTGTGTTCCTATAGCAAACCAATCTTTGTTTATGATTAGGCACTGAGTGACAGCAGTGAGCTTCAAGATCCAAATTACAGTCATCATTGATGAGCAGCAAGAGGACCAGAAATATGGTCTGTTTGAAACTTAACTCTTCAGCTAAACAAAGTGTGATCCTATATGGCTGTGGAAACTAGGGAAAGGGATACAGTAGATGGATGAGTAGAGAGACACCATGAAATATTTCATGAAAACTATATACTGGTTTTAATCTGAAACAATTCATCAGCAACATGGACAGCAGGTTACAGCAGAAGCGCAATTTAAACAGCATTTACTCTGTATGTAGACTACTACAACAGACTTCATTTTTATCAGTAAAGTGGTGGGAATGGGGACAACTAGGCCCTGTGGGTAGACATGTCATAAAGATTATTAAATTAAAATTACTAGACATGAACAGTGACAGAGATTCTGAAGAGGATAAATCAGGGAATCAGATCAGATCAACTTTGATGGTGTCAGCAGGCTACCTATAAATGGCATAGCTTTATCTGAGCTATCTTATAGCTAGACTTTATTCCAAGTACTTCATTTTATGGGAAATAATGTGTACAAGAAAAACTACCATACCCAGATCACATATTTATGTAAGATAATAATCTGAATTATATTTCAAGAGATTTCTAATCCAATGTCTTTCACAATATTAAACTGGTTGTAGATAATAGAAGTACGGTCATTAAAACCCCGCATTTTTATACATTACAATGTAATTGACTTGAGTGATGAAATAAGCTATTATTTTTGTCTAAGACAATAACTTTTCCATTTCTAGAAATGAAATCTTTTTTGTTAAAATATTTCATTTAAAAAAAGGCTTCATTTTATGTATACTCAATTAGAACAGTATGTATATGCATTTAAAAGCATGTATGCTTGTATACATAAAATTTAAAAGATATGCTAATATCCATATTTTACATAAAACACTGTAACATGAAAATTCACACAAAGTCTTAAAATAGAACCCTAGTAAATTGGTGTGTTATTAGTTTAATGACTAAAACATATTATGAAGTTGTTCATATTATTGCATACCACAAAAAAACTTCTGTGTCTTGAAGACTTTAAGTAGTATAAGTGACTATGATTTGTGTCTAACACCACCAGGAATGTAGACCTTTATGCATAAGGGCCATCAATTTGCACATTGATGCCCCAAACTTATTTAACATGTATATAATCTATCAATAACTAGAGATAAGATTTCCAATCTAAACATCTTTGAGAGAAATAAAAATAACTTGAACTCCTAGAAAAATATTTTAGTCTATTTTGTGAAGTTACAATTCAACATGCTACAGACGTTTATCTATAAACATGGATCATAGAAATATATATGTAATCATCATTAATAACAAATATTTAATTATTTGCATACCACTAAGTTATTATTTTAAACTTCTTTCAATTTTTATGTTACACACACACACACACACACACACACACACACACACACACATATACACACAAACACACCAGACAGCTAAGAATCCATAAATGAGTGGCCTAGAAAATCTCAGCAGAACAAGAAACTGTTTGGAGAATTATATTGCAAGGTTTTTTAATCTAAGGCCATAATTCCATTTTACTAATCTTTATAACTCATCTGAAGAAAGACATTTTGAGGAAGGGAATTATATAAAAGGGGAATACCTGGCATGTTTTTAATACCTTGAAAGTATAATCATATGGATAATTTATTGGTTTAATGCTCTTGCTTTGCAGTTTCATGGATTTTCTGCATAATGAAGGTCTTTATACAGAATCATAACTTCAGAATTTTGCAAACAAATTAGAGAGTGACAAACTGGGAGAGTAAAAGGATGCAATAGATGGAAACTCCAGAAAACAGCATCTTATCATTAGCTCCTTTTATGATCTCACATTTCACTGTGAGTTTTCATAATTATTGAGGATAAGAAAAGAATAATCATGCTGCTCATATTTAATTTCTATTATATTGAAATAAACAGTTCTCAGGTAGTTCTTTAAAATCTCAACTTGAGTTTGCTTTTTCTGAGCAACAACTCTTACTATTCTATCCCTCTCCACACCTGATTAAATTCACACAATCTTCCTAATACTCTCACTGGAAGATAGTGTAGAAGATAAATTATCAAGTAATCTTTTACTCTTCCAAAACAAGTTTTATTGATTTTCAGATTTGTGGCAATAGATTGTATCTATAATGGAAGAAGTTAGAATCCTGTATATTTTTTTCCTTAGATAATAAGTCAACCATCTCTAATAATGTAGGGTATATCCAATCACTATGATATGTTATGAATTTTATAATACTCTAATTTAAGTCTCAAAGTCGTTTTTTAAAAAAAATGCTCTCTATATTTATGCTTACAAAAATATAGTATGCCTGAAAAAGTTCATATTAGAGTATGGAAAGCTTTCACGCTACCATATAGTCATGAATTGCTCTGTGTATATAGAAGACTGAAACCAAATACAGATAGCATAGTTTGTATCAGGGAAACCTATAATTTCACCTTATTTTTTTCTGGTATAAATTTGACGACTTTTTTTTAATTGGTGCATTGTAATCATACATCTTTGTTAGGTACAAGCTGATAAAGGCATACATGCACACATTTTTCATATAACCCTTCCCCGATTCTCGCCACACTCCCTCCTTCTCAAGTCAGGTTCACCTTTTTTTTTTTTTTTTTTTTTTTTGTGATACTGGGGATTGAACCAAGGGCATTCTATCTCCAAGCTACACCCCCAGCCGTATTTTTTATTCTTTATTTTGAAATCGGGTCTCACTAAGTTGCAGAGAGTCTCACTAGGTTGCTGAGGCTGGCCTCGAACCCAGATCCTCCCGTCTCTGCCTCCCAAATGCTGGGATTACAAGCGAGCGCCACCACGCCTGGCTCAGGTTCACCTTCTTAAAGAGTGTTTCTATTCCCTTGGATTCTTTACATTGATTCTTATTAGAGTTTGACAAATTTAATACTTGGGTTTTATAAATTAAAATTATTCTTCAGTATCTATGGGGAATTGGCTTTAGAATCCTCCTTGGATCACAAATCTGCAGATGCTCAAGTTCCTCCTGTGAAAAGGGGGTAGTATTTGCATATAAGTTATGTACATCTTCCCAAATACATTAAATCATTTCTACACTAGGTATAATACTAATATAAATTCTATGCAAATAGCTATGATATTGTATGTTTAGAGAATAACAACAGGAATATAAGATTCTTTACATGTTCGGCACAGATGTGATTTCTTTGAATAGCTTCATTTGTTATTGGTTTTGAGTCCAAGGAGACAGGACCCATGGATATAGAGAGATGATGATACTTCCTCTATAATATTGGGTATCCTCCATAGTAGCTTTAATTTCCATATGTAATTATTAGCTCATATTGATTTAGGATTCTGTTGGAATTATAAAATTGCTTCCAAGTAAAGAGAAGTGGATCAGACAGATATATATGAGATAGAAGACAAGCAGATTGCTAAATAAATATATACTCTGAAAAATATATCCAAAGTTTTTATTTTTCAGTTACTATCTTGAGTTTTCAGATTAACCTGTCAAGTATTTAAACCCTTAAGTGCAAGCTATCTTAAAGGATGATCACTAAACATTTGTATTATATGGTTATGCTCTCAATAAGAGATATGTGCCTGAGCTTTATCATATAAAATGAGCTATTTGCATATAATAATGACCCCCTGAAACTGGACATACAGGGCATGCCCTTTGACTTTGAGTCAATCAGTCAGTTATACTTTGTCAATATAGATTTATCTGGAAATATTGGATAAGGCTTTTAGAAGACTATAAGATACTCTAAGATTGTCTTTCCCACCATCATTATTCCTGCCTCAGAGAAGATCTTTTTCCCTAATCTAAATCACTGAAATAGATTTCTAAGAAACATCAGTGACTAAAAATTTTTCCATTTCATCTGCCTTTCATTTTTTACACTGCAAAGACTTTTTCTAAAACTTCCATCTAACCAAATCATCTACTATACAAAACCCATGAGTGGCACTATACACATATCAATGACTAAAATAATAATAATAATAGTAATGATAATAATAATAATAGGAGGAAGAAAAGCAATGCTGGCAAGGATGCAGAGACTGGGTCTTTAACATATTACTGGAAAAATTAGACAATATAACTACTTTCCTAAACAATTTGGTAGACTTGCAAAACTAAAAATACAGTTAAAATATCATTGGGTAATTTTGCCATTAGGAATTTACTCCGAATAAATAGAAATATATCTTTATAAATATCCCTAGCAACTTTATACAAATAGTCAACAACTGACAATAATCCTGGTATCTTCCAATGACTGAATGATTAAATATACTCAAGTATATTTTTACAATGTAATACTAGTCAGCAATGATTTTATTTATTTATTTACTTACTTATTTTTTATTTGTTCATGGTAATACTTCTTAATGAAGTACAAGCTGGTAGAGGCATACATGACACATCATTCATTTAACCCTTCCCTAACTCCTACCCCATTCTCTCAGCAATTAAAAAGAAAAAAATAGTGATATGTATTACCACTTCGATGGATTTCAAGGAAATGCAGTTGAAAAAAAGTCTAAAAGATACCCATATCATGATTTCATATATATAATAATTGTGAGTGATGGCCAGGGCCAGGAATGAGGGCTGGAGTAGCACTGTGAAAGAGCAAGACCAAGGATCCTTCTGAAGATGAGTTTTTTCTGTGACTAATATTGCATCAATGTAAAATAACTGGGTTGTGATATTGTACCATTATTTTTCAAGATATTATCATAGGGGAAACTGGACCAAGGATTCATGGGATCTCTGAATTATTTCTTAAAATTGTATGTGAACTTATACTTATCATATTTCAAGTCAAAAATTCTGATTAAGACATAAAAATCACAGCACCTATAGGAAGTACTAGCTCCTCAAAAGTATGTGTAAAGACATTCAGATATATTGCTTTCAGGCATTTTTATCCTTTTACTCTACTTGCTCTGCCTCCTTTTCCTTCCTCTATCCTATACCTGGGCTTCATACATCTGAGCCTGTATGCAGTTATTTTTTGTATTACTTACTCATGTACCACTGAACAGAGTGAATTGTGAATTGTGTTTCATCTCTTTAGCAATGAATTCCAGTCTGCACACTTGCTCTGCACACAGCTTTCCTTCCCCTCTTAAACAATGAAATATATACATATTTATTTCCCTAAGTTATATATACATATAATTTAATAAGTTATAAGTTATATATATGTTATATATATTATATATATAACTTAAAAATCTGAAGATGGAAGTAGGATTAGAGAGTCAAACAAGTATAAAATAATCCTAAAGTTTTTTATCTTTATATATAGTGTTCTATAAAAATATACTGAAAACTTTATAGGACATAATCTCAGTAGATTTCTAAAATGTGGACACATTTTTAGTATCCCTCTCTTACAGCTGAGGAAAGATTTGCAGGAAGATTGTTTTCTCTGTTTATACCTCTAGAAACTGGTAATTCAAAACCTGCATATTGCCTCTTTAAGGTGTGTGGAGATCTGATTCACAAAGAGAGGTTAAGATTTCTAAAATCTAGACATACCATTTTTAGGATGTAAAAAGTTGGCATATATCAAATGTAATGAGTTTCCTTAAAAAACCAAACAATTTTGTGCTTAAAGTGGTTAGATGTATTTCATTAATAATTGCCATAATTTATGTCTTCGAAGTACCCTGAAGATGTAGCATTCCTTCAGCAGACACTATTAGCAAATGCCACGTTTTAGTGTTCTTCCTATGTAAACAGAAGCCTCAGGAGACAAAGATGAAACTTCTTACATGAAAGATTATACATTCTAAATGTCAGTCTCTTAAAATACCCTAAACCTTTCTTTAGATAGTTAATGCAAATCGCCTAAAATGTGTCTCAAATTATATTTCAAAGTATTCTTCCAAGATGAGCAAGTTGACAGATACACGAACAAGTTATGAAGTCAAACCACTCCATGAGCAGTTATGAACAGTGGTATTATATGAACATAAACAAAAGAAGAGTTCCATGAAACATGAACAAATTGGCATGATACCATCCACAATGAAGAACACTGTAATACAACAAATTGTTTTGGTCATAATGGCTAGTGAGTCCTATCCTGCTCTTAATGTTGCATATTGGTCACCCACTGGGCATGATAATACTAGATCTATGTGTAATGAAGCTTTGAGCTGGACATTTTATATCTCTGTCGAATGTTTACATTTTTTCTTAATTTCACATCTCCATTTTCTTCAATGGAATACTTATTTAATATATAGTTCACAAGTCTCAAGAACCACATTTAGTAGACAGTTACTCCTTAGGTGAATTATTTCTTAACCTCCTAAAGTAGTTTTCACTTCTAAGTCATGAACTGCTAAATGGCTATACTATTTGTATCTTTTGCTCCTCCTTTCCTATTATTAATTTTCACTTTCGCTATTTTTAAAGAATACATTAATATATTTTTCTAGCTTATAAAAAAGAAAAACAAATATAGAGATTGAAATTATTTCTAGTGAGCACACAGTAAAAATAAACATAAATACATGAATTTTATGCACTGAAGAGAAATTCACCACATATCTTACTAAAATTCTACAAAGTGTGGAAAGAGTTTTTATGACTTCAACATCCAAGAATGTATCTTGAGAGTATCAATAGAGGAAGAGGTTCATGAAGTATTAGAGATGTTGCTGAGTTAATTCACTTTTTTTCATAAGCTGAGCCATAGGAATATCCATGCTGAGCCCTTACCCTAGAATTTATCTTCTTCTGAGCTATCTTATTACTAAGATTTCTGTGATACAATTATTAACATTAAAATCCATTGGGTTCAGGAAAGAATGCATTGTCTAACAACATGAATATGCCAAATGCCACAGAGTTGTACACTTAAACATGATGAGAATGATACATTATATATATATGTATATATATATACATATATATGTATATATATTATTTTTTTAAACACAAAAGAGGAGAGATGGGAAGAGAGAGAAAATCCATTGTGCTTTTTAAATTATTTACTTACAAAATTCAACTAATTTCTTAAGTTTTGAGAATCAGGCTAAGCAATATAAATAGGAACAAAAGGCATAGCCAGTCCTAAAGTTATTTGTGAGATTACTGAAAGGCACAACAATTGAAATTTTTAAATGTTGCTAAAGGAATTCAAAGAAGAGCATTGTTAAAATGTCCTTAGGTCAAATTAAAGACATGTATGAATATAAAGGAGTTGTGGTTCATTCAAGACTAGGTTCTGTGGGTGTAGAAAGCATATTTTTAGTAACTGGAAAGGTTCCCCTCTCTGTAACCCCTGGCTTCTTTGTACCAGTGCAAATCCTTCAGGATCAATCATTTAGGTGGACAATTTTAGTGGCTCATTTGATTTTTTAGTTGCCTGCCACCAGGCTGCAAACCTGGAACAAACTCTGTATTTCCATCTTAGGCACAAAATTTAATTGCTGCTTCTGTCTTCTGTGGCTCCATAAGAAAACAAAGAGTTTGACTCAGGGTCTTGGAATTCTTTTACATCCTCAGAAAAAATGAGAATTGCCTTTAATTTGTTCTAATGATTCTATATATATCTGGACTTTGGCTCAAGGGGTCATGCTGGTTTATACAAATATATCAAGAGACTTTAAAGTCATACTTACCTATACTATAACTCTCTATATTTATTTTTTTACTTATTATTATTATTATTTTTTTTGCGGTACTGGGGATTGAACTCAGGGGCATTCTACCTCCGAGCTACACCCCCAGCCCTATTTTTTTATTCTTTATTTTGAAACCCAGTCTCACTAATTTGCGGAGTGCCTCACTAGGTAGCTGAGGCTGGCTGCGAACCGGGATCCTCCGGTTTCAGCCTCCCGAATGCTGGGATTACAAGCATGCGCCACCACGCCCGGCATATATTTATTTTTTTAATTTTAACTTCTTTTTAAATTGTGCTTGCATTTTTTAATGGTGAAACAAAACTAGTCCTTTTCTTCTTACGTAAAGTATCTAAAACATGCCTATTCAAGTAAAATTGATCATATCCTTTTAGTATTGAAGAAAGTTAGCACTATTACAATCCTAGTATTGAGTGATTTAAATCTGTAGTGCAGGCTGGGTGTGGCAGTACTTGGTTCTCAGCAACTTAGTGTGACCTTCTTTCAAAAATAAAGAAAAAGCTGGGCACATCCCAGTACTTGGGAGGCTGAGACTGGAGGATCCAGGTTTGAGGCCAACCTCAGTTACTTAGTGAGGCTCTCCTCAACTTAGTGAGACTCTGTTTCAAAATAAAGGATAAAAAATAGGGCTGTGGGCGTAGCCTGCAGGTAGAATGTCCCTGGGTTCAATCCCCAGTAACAGAAGAATAAATAAATAAATAGAAGAAAATAGTGCTGGAGTTGTAGCTTAGAGGTAGAATGCAACTGGGTTCAATTCCTAGTACTGCAAATTAATTAATTAATTAATTAATTAATTAATTAATTTTGTAGTTCATTGTTTCAAGGTTTTTATACTTTTTGTATTTACACTTTTTTTTTTAATTACAGGGGTTTAAACCCAGGGTCTCCTGCATGCTAGACCAGTGCTTTACCAATGAGCTATATCCCCAGTCCTCCACCTCTCAATCTGGTTACAATTAAATGCAACTTTCAAAGACATGAATCAATTCTAAAATGTTATATAAAAATGAATATCTATGATATACACAATTTCACATCCCTAACGAGTGAAACGCTAATGTTTCTTTTATGGGTATTTGTAACTCCTTATAATTGAGTGATTTTAACTGATTATTGATTAAAATAAACTTAAATTTAAACTTTATTTAAATTTGAATTATCAACTAAATTATTTCCCTTACATTCATGCCCTAAATGCTCTGTGGGATAATTTTTCTAAGACATAAAAGATCCAAATTTGTAGTAAAGAAAGGGAGGTATGTGATTTCATATCAAATTCCCACTTTTATTCACTTGACTCCTGAAAAATCAATACAACTGTAGGAGGACTTTACTGCAGGTACTCTGTCAGATTTGCTCTAGTTTAAATTTTATTTTATGTCTGTCATCTTCAGGGGTGTAAAGATCTGATTCCAAAAAGATGAGGATATCTGAAATCTAAACATACTCAGCCTCCCAAGTACTGGGATGTTAGGTGTGTGCCATCAGGCCCAACACTCTGTCACATCTTAAACACAGCATAAACTTAATGATGATGGAGTTAACTTTGTACTTTTTTTGTGTGTGTGATACTGGGGATTGAAAAAAGGGAAATTCTACTTCTGAGCTACACCCTTGTCCCTATTTTATTTATTTTTATTTTGAAAAAAGATTTTACTAAAAGTTGCTGAGGACATCCTTGTTACTGAGGCTGGCCTAAAACACACAATTATCCTGCCTCAGCCTCTAAATTACTGAGATCACAAGCATGTCTCGCCATACATGCTTAATTTTGCATTTTTAAAAAGTCAATTGCATATTCCTAGTATGACTTAAAAAATATGAGAGGGAGGGAGGGAGGGCGAGGGAGCGGGGTGGGAATTGGGGATAGGGTCAGATGAGAAATGTGTGCACATTTGTCTTTATCAATTTGTACCTAACAAAAATGTACAAATACAAAGCACGAATTATTACAATAAAAATATGAACTATCTTAAATGAAAATTGGAGTAATTAAATAAACTAAAGCATAGTTACATGTGTACTATCTAGCATCTGAAAAAGCTAAGAATGAATATATATCAGAAATATCACAGAGCAAAAGAAAAAAAAAATGCAAAGGGAAAACTTATCACTGTATTATTATTCATTAATTCAAAAATTTAGATTCCCTTTTTGGAAATCTGTGTAGCATCTACCATTCTAGGCAACAGATACATAACAGTGAACACAGCTGTTAATATAAGTTTTAAAATAAGTATTTTACATTAACATAGATAGAAATAAATGCAATAAAATTCATATATATATGGCAGAGATATCACTAAATTAATTTTATTTAAAATAATCTGAATAAAACATGGCAAAACATTTACATTTGGTGTTTTTAGCTAGATTCATGAGTAACTGGCATAACCTTTTCTGTATGCTTCAAATTTTAATTATTTTATACATAAAGCTATTTTGATGCTATACATGATAATGGTTGTATGAATAACAAAACCATTGCAATTTGATGACTTAAAGATGAGAACATTGGCCTTTGATCGAAACAGAACGGCCTCAGGCCTCAAATAAATGCCTCATTGTGAAATATTCAAAGGAAAACATCCCATTTTTGTACAATTCAGCATTTGACTTGGCAATCTTTGCTTTCAGTTTCAGTGTTGACTTTTCAGTCCTTCCAACTTCCTCCACACGGCATGTCTGTCTCTCCAGCGGTGCCAATTCTCATGGCCGTGCATTGGTTGTATTTGGCAGGAATGATGTAAGAAATAAGCCAAGTGCCTGAATCTGTTTTCTTTCTTTCATTCATTTTTTCTTTCCTCTGTGTTTTTAAAGTCACTTCTACTACTTCAGCTCATTCTTTGGCAATCTTTATCTTGCTTGGACTACCATCAATAATGGTGTTAACACAAAGTGACGACTGCCAGAAACTCAGGTTCTGTGGCACCAATGGTCTTGCAGGTCATCTAGCCTGTGCACCTGCTGCTGGTGGAGAATCAGGCTGTTGATAAAACTGTAATCTGTGCCTGGTTCACCAGCTTAGCTTTGAAAACAGCCCACAGGCATGAAGGAATATTTTGTGGAAAGAGCAAATACATTCCCAGGCATATTTTTTCTATAATCCTTCTTCTACACTTTCTAAATCCATAAACAATCACTTTTATGCATTTCAGAACTAGAATAGGAGTTGTGTTAATTCGTCAAACTGGACCCATGCCTCAAAGATCCCCTGTCTTTTCTGAGACACTTTTGTTGTCAGCATAGACTTGTTCTAATTTCTTCAGGAAAACTTATTAAACAACATTTGGGGCAAAATTTCTCTCAGATGGGAAATGATAAACTGAAATTTGCTTCTTTCCATAAACTTCCCATTTAAATACATTAAAAAAAAAACAGGTTATGGTTGAATACAGTTTTCCTCTCTCCACCCTCTAAGAAACCATGGCTTAGTTTCAAACTCAAGATAAATGAAACTTGACTTGTCATTCCCATAATCATTTTAGTCAATGAAAATGGATTCTTAAAAAAGTTGTTTGTGTAATCTGAATGCTTCTCCCCCCCCAAAAAAAGCTAAAATGTATAAAAAATATAATTGCTCACCAAATCTCACAGAAAGAAGCTATGGTTTTTGAGTTTGTTGCTACATATTAATGCATGAGCTTAATTAAGCTATATTGTGATGAAATGGAAACCTACGAAGAGAGCCAGGGCATTTTTATTAAGCTCCTAGGTAGGAAAGGTACATAGGAATCTCAGTAAAACTTTATCAGCTTTTCAAGAAATTCTCTTTTTATAAATCAAAGCAAAATCTAGAAAATCAGTTACTTTTACATATTAATATAAAACAATTAATTATTATATAGATAAATTATTGATATATGTATATAAATATGCTTATATTTAGTATGTATTTGTATTAGATACATTTATGAATTTATAATATGTAACATACCACATAATGAAATAAATGGAGAAAATTCAAAAGTTCTCATAAAACATGTTCAAACTATTTGAAAGATATTTAAAAGTATTCTAGAAATTGTATACACACACACATATATATACACAAAAATCAACAAAAATGTCATAGTCAAAACAAAGATAATTCAATCTAGCTCTCATATGATTAAATGCATACTTATCTGTCTTTTCTTTGGCCTTTACAAATGGGTTTGGCTTGCTATCTGTTGAAGAAAATCTGGTTTTTGGCAAAGATATATACACAGGAGATCTGGTTTATTTTGATAAAATTAAAATTTAAAGACCACTTCTCTCCGTGATTGTTTTGGTGCCTGTAAGACTTCCAAATGAAGGGGGTGCTTTAAACATATGGATAGGGTTAAGATGCCATCTGTACCCTGCATGGGACCTCATACATACTAAATATTGGGATAACTTTTCAATCAACACTTCTCCAAACTGAAGAGTAGAAATAGATTCTAAGTTGGGTAATAAAAGCAAGTTATTTTTACCAAGTAGCTGCTAGGTTATAGTGTACAAATATCCACACATTTATATAGAAGATATTCTACAAATGTTAATTTAGACAGCTGATAGAATTATTGGAACTACAAACTTAATTTTGTAGCACTCTGAGTTAATTTAATACATGCATTATAAAGTGTCTGCAGTAAGAAAACATCATATTAACTATACTGGTTTTATATTTTAGTCATATCAAAAAATCATTCTAGATTTCATATCCCAGAATTAATATCATTAGTATTATTTCTATTTCTAAGAGATGTTTATCTTAGACAATGTTTGCTACAAACCATGAAACTACCCCATCTTTAGATTAAGGTGCAAAATATAAATTCAAAGCAAAAGAGCCAGACTTCTTTCCTATAAATGTATTTGTACTTCTTATAATAACTTCCATCTATCTAATGAGAATTACATGAGTTTTTTTATAAAATAATGCTTCAGACAGTATAAAAATTCCCCTCCCCTCTCTCTACACACACACACACACACACACACACACACACACACACACACACACACGGAGTATTTTTGGTCTACCATTCTTAAAGTAAATAGGACTGGTGTTAGAAGGAGATAAGTAAATAGAAGATTAGACTGAAATATCAGTCGAATCATTTTTCTTGGTATCCGAATGTTTTAACTTAAGACTGATGTTGTGTTTACAAACCCAGATTGATGTCTATAGATATAAACATGAAATACAATTTTGAGTAACACCTTCAATCATCCTCTAGCAAGAATGACATAGTTTCTAATGAAGGATCAAGTCCTGAGATCATGATAAAATACAAGATGAGAAGTGGGTTCAAATGAAATGTTCTCAAAAAACTTGAAAGTGGAAAAATGATCATTTGTTTATTAATGATTTTATTTTTAAGTAATGGGTACAGACTTTCCTACAATCAAGTAAACAATGTTGTGTGTCAATATTTTCATCATGTAAGTACAAAATCATTGTTACAACAGAATAATCTTATACATAGCTGGGCATGGTAGTACGTACATGCTTGTAATCCCAGTACTTGAGAGGCTGAGACTGGAGGATCTTGGTTCGCTGCCAGCCTCAACTACTTAGTGAGGATCTCCTCAACTTAGTGAGACCCTGTTTCAAAATAAAGAATAAAAAATGGGACTGGTGCTGTAGCTTGGGGTAGAATATCCCTGGGTTAAACCCCCAGTACCACACACACACACACAAAATAATAATTTTATACGTGATGTTACTCTTTTTTATGAAAACTCTACACTGTGACTTTTTATTTAATTCATTAAAGAAATAAATTAATTCATTTTTATTTGATTCTTAAACAGAGCAACAAATTTGGTTTTATATTACTGAAAATGTATTTAATTATCTTTGGTTTTGCTAAGAAACTCCTGCTCAGCAATGGAAAGACTATTTGAAGAAATACAATCAGCAGGATAAACACCAGATTAAACTTTTCTATTATTATAAAAATCTACAATTTAAATATTGTTTTATTGTCAAAATCTTTCGTTCCCTAGATTTTTTATCCTTTCAAATTCACAGGTGACAGATATTTTTCAAATCCAGTTGTCTTTTCATACCACTGGATACTGGTTTTAGGAACCCTCAAGAAGCAAAGATTTGTAGATGTTCAAGTTCATTATGTAAAGTGTATTTTATTTTCATATAACCTATGCACATTCTCCCAGATGATTTTAATCATCATCTCTAGATTATTTTTAATACCTAATACACTGTAAATGTTATGTAAATAATTATTATTGTACATAGTTTACAGAACAATGAAAAGAACAAGTCTTGTACATGTTTAGGATAGACATATTTTTCCCCTAAATATTTTAGATACATGGTGGGTTGAATCCATTGATGCCAAACTCACAGATATGAAAAGCCAAGTATATATCTATATCTTTACAGACCTATTTTATTTTTTTTATTTTGAAACAGGGTCTCATTAAGTTGCAGAGGGCCTCACTAAATTACTGAGGCTGGCTGTGAACTTACGATCTTCCTGTCTCAGCCTCCTAAGTACTGGGATAGGGGTGTGCACCGTCATCCCTATATAGTACTTTCAACCTAAATGATTTACTTTTTTTTTCTTTATTACCACAGTTAATTGTTAGAGGAAACCTTGAAGTATTGAGATAAATCAGATTGTAACATAATTTCCCCTAACTTCTATAAAGGAAAAAAACACACTTGACGACTTGTAACTTTCCCTCCGCTCTTTGCCTATCACTTTTTCTTGATTTTGCTTTGTAGTCACAAGATACCACAATGTGACATGAAAATGGTATTAAAATAACAAATCAAATAATTCTGAGTAAATGGTTTCGAAGTCCTGCCTGAATACCTTTCAAATTCATTCATGAATAAAGAACCTTATTTTATTTGACTAAATATATTGTCAAAATCTAAAAAAATATTCACATTGACACTCTGAATTATTTTCTGACTTCAGTAATTTTGATGCCTGTCCTGATTTGTAAAGCACCATATAGTTGCCTAAGCATGCACAGGGTATTATGTGTATTGTGAAATGATTGGTAAATGATTCCCTGTACTGTTGTTCTTAATAAGAGAATGCAGAGTTATTCAGAAGGTCACAATGATGAAACAAATCATTTCTCTGTTGACCTAGAGCAATCTGTGCTCTCTCTCAACTGAGCTGATAAACATTAAAATGATGTTTGGAGATAAGTTTCAAGATTTAGATAATGACTGCTTTCACTCTAAACTGCATACAATTTCTCAATTTATTGATATTCCTGAGCTCTCATAATGTAGCTTAAGATGTTCTGAAGAACAACATTCTCTCAGGTAATTCCATGAAAATTTAACAGGTTTCATTATAATTTAGACATTAGATTTTGAAGTATTGTAAATTCATAACATATATGCATCTGTGAATATATATATATATATATATATATATATATATATATATATATAAAACACATGCAAACAATGTATATTAGTTATATTTTATGGGTCACTCTGGATTTTAGTTAAATATATTTAAAACTTATCTTCAGTTTCTAAAATAAAAATTATAGCTCAATTTATAAACTAAGTGTATATTCATATATTTATATGTAATGTAAACATTCCATTTATTACCTTTTATTAAGAAAATAATTAACTAAAATGCTAGTAGTCAGACCCTGTCCTATGTGTAAATTTATAGAATTGATTCAAAATATCTCTGTACATCCATATGAGATGGTGAGTTTTAAAAATTAGATAAAACTCTTTCAAGCCATGTTAAGATTCTATCATACATCTTTGGTGTCCTGTATCTCCTCAGTCACTAAGTCTCAGAACACAGATAATATTAATTTTGAAGTATAATGAGTGAATCAATTTTCCACATATTTTCCACATTGCATGCTTTTTCCAACATATACCATAACTTTACTTTTTACTCAGAACAAATATTCTGAGGCTTTTCTTATTAAAACAGTACCTGTTCAAGAAAATGTTCACGAATACTTGTATTTGAAGGTACAAAGTGTACCTTTTGATGAGATATTTCCTACTGTTCCAATAGTCTTCTTAAGTTCTAGGGTTCTGGGACTACCTTGGAATCTGTGTACTCATATGAAAATGCAAATTGCTGAGTCTCACACCAGAAGTCCTGAGTTGGAATCTCTGGCACAATGTGCTCAGAGTGAAGTGTTTTCAAAATGCTCTGTAGGAATTCTTGTGTCTATTTACCAAGGCTTGAGGACCACTGCTCTAGGGAAAAACATTACAATGTATGACACCAAATTAAATAATTATTCCAAGTGGCCATAAATAATGCAGCATAATGGCTTAAATAGGTTAATAGACTTTTCTTTCCCCAAACTTAGCCAGATCTGCCTGTAGAACTTAATAATTACAAGGCTAGGGAAAGTTATTCTCCTGGAACTTTAGTTTCCTCCTGTGTAGCAATAAGATTTTTTTTTCTTATCAACCAGAAACTCTGTAATGACTAGAAGGGGTCATAGAACCAACTCTCCAACATATGGGCACTGGTAAAGACTTCCTCAGCAAGACCCCAAAAGCTCAAGAAATAAAAACTAGAATCAATAAATGGGATTCATTAAAAAGCTTCTATGAAAGAAAGGAAACAAGAATCTAAAGAGAGAGCTTACAGTATAAGAAGACTAATATTTAGAATATAAAAAGAATTTTAAAAAACTTTTACATTAAAAAAATCAAATAACCCAAACAAAAAAATGATCAATCAAACAACACTTCTCAAAGGAAAAAATACAAATGGCTATTAGATACATTAAAAATGTTCAATATCACTAGCAATCAGGCAAATGCAAATCAAAACTACTCTGAGTTTCCATCTATCTCCAATTAGAATGGCAATCATCAAGAATACAAACAATAATAAATGCTGGTGAGGATGTGAAAAAAATAGGAACTCTTATACACTGTTGATGGGATTGCAAATCACCACAATGGAGATCAGTTTGGAGTTACCTCAGAATACAGGGTACGTAATTCCCATTCCCCCATTATAATCTAGCTGTACCACTCCTGTGTATCTTTTGAAAGGAAATGAAGTAAGAATATTTTAGTGATACATGTGTATCCGTGTTTATAGCAGCACAATTAAAATAGTCAAAGTATGGAATCAGCTCATATGTCTGTCAACAGATGAATACATTAGAAAACTTTGTTATATGCACACAATGAAATTTTACTCAGCAAATCTTCTTATTTAATTTAATTAATTTTAGAATTAATGTTACCTTTCTAAATGAAAAAATTGCAAGTAAAACAATTCATAATAGGAATGAATGGAATTTTTTTTTAGGAAAAATTATCTAAAGTAGTGGTTTTACCTGGACTTTAGGAAGTCTATGATTACTTTGAAATTATATATCAAGTAAGAAAAATTTTTTAAGTTATGTTTACATTAGGCTTTTAACAAGTATTTCAAAAAGTAGTTCAATGTGTTGATATTGATATTAGAAAATCTGAGCAGAACTGTAAATAGTAATTTAAATATATTTAATTTAATATTAAAATTTTAAATATTTTAATTATAATTTTATTTTAAAGATAGATATATTCACATAAAAATAGGAAAACATTCTTTAGGTAGGCAATAGTTTAACTGATTCTTGCAAAGAGAAATCTATCATTTTCCTAATTCAGGAAAAATCTGTCATGATTGGAAATGTAAAGATAGTACTCAAAGAGAGTAACTACAAAAAAGAACTAACAAATAAATATCAGAACAGAAAAACAATAATTTCCAGGAAGCAAACAACTAAGCAATGAAGAATAAACACCACCAAAAGCATAAGTCAAAACTCAAAATGTTAGGAATTAAAAATCATGTCTCAATAATCACACTGAATATAAATGTTCTCAACTCCCCAATAAAAAGGCACAGGTGGCAAAATGGATTAAAACCCAGAATCCATATATATGCTGCCTGCAAAAAACACACCTTACAAGAAAAGATTCCAACAAACTAAAGGTGAAGGGCTGGAGTAAGGTAATCCATGCCAATGGAATTTGAAGACAAGCAGGAGTAGCACCATGATATCAGATAAATTAGACTTCAAGCCTAAGCTTATCAGAAAAGAAATAGAATATAATGAATGAATGCATTAAGTCATTCAGTGAATGAATGTATGATCCAAGGGCACTTGTGATACCTGCCCAAGTGGAGCTCACAGTCCAGTGAGAGGGGGAAGATATTTAAACTTTTGGTAAATATATAATTAATAATTACTAATAATTATAAAAGTGCATTTGCAGAACAGGCTTCAAAGGAGAGATCCATAAGTCTATTATATTAAACAATAAAGACTTACTAATCGCAGAAGTCAGTGAAGATTTCTAAGGAAATGATCATTAAATTCAAATCTAAGAGGGAGTTGAGGTTTGGTAGAGAAGGTCAAAAATGTTAATTATCAACTTTGGAACAAGAATGTACAAGAGATCTCTGGAGAAAATGACATGGCCACAAAGTATTGCATGGCTTGAGGCTGGAATAAAGTATGAAAAGAATATCTTAATTCTAGAGGGGCCTGTACCTATATGAATGTAACACTTTGTATCTCACTATGATATATAATTACCATGCAACAATAAAAGTATATTGAAAACAAAATTAACATAAAGGGTTGTGGGTATAAGTTTGGAGATAGAATGTTTCTGGGTTCAATTCCCATACCAAATAAAGAAATAAAAAAGCAGAGGCTGGAGAAGATGGTGAATAAATAAAAAGGCAAAATGTTTTAGGTGAAATTATGAGGTTTTCTCTTTTGCTTCACAATAATGGAAACTTTTTCTTTGGTATGACGATGGTTTGTGAGTGCAACAACACAATTAGCTGTTTTTGAAATCCTGTATATGACTTTAGGAAATAGGATGAATAAACTTTTTTAATTTGCAATGATCGAATTTACCACTAGGAAAAAAAAAAAGCTTGTGTTATTTACATCAATAATTTCCAAGCTTGACAGTATCATAAGCACCAAGAAAAACTACTAAAACACACATTGCCATCTGGGCATGGTGGTGTACAAGTGTAATCCCAGTACTTGGGAGGTTAAGACAGGAGGATCACAGGTTTGAGGACAGTCTCAGCAAGTAGTGAGACTCTCATCAACCTAGTGAGTCCCTGTTTCCAAATGAAAATGACATAAGACTGGGGTGAAGCTCAAAGGTACAATGCCTCTCTATTCAATCCCCAGTGCCACAAAACATAAATTAATTAATAAATAAACCATATTGCAGGATCCCCAGCTTTGGATTCAATATGCCTGGGTTGGGACCTGAGAATGTGTGCTTGCCACAAATTCCCAGGTAGTGCTGCTACTGTTGCAAGGACCAAGTATTGATGAATGGACAAGGAATATAAATTGTAGATCTCTCCTCCGTATCAAATTTTTAAGTAACATCAGAACTAGTTCATGCTTCATTGTCTCTGATTCTAAGGTATGCAATGTAGCCCATTTTTTTCAACTCCAGAAATATTAGTTTACAAAATAACAAATCAGAGTACAAAGACTGGGGCAGATTTCTTTCTTTCTTTCTTTTTTTTCCCAATACTGGGGATGGAACCCAGGGCTGGGGAGGGGGTGCATATCTTGGAGGTAGACTGACTCTAGGTTCAATTCCTAATACCAAAAAAAAAAAAAAAAAAAAGACTTTTGCAATTACAAAAATTAAAGTATGTCACTTGGTGATATTCCTGATATATGGTAAGGTATATGTGTTTGCTACATTTATTTGTGTGTGTGTGTGTGGTACTGTGGACTGAATCCAGGGGCATTTACTTACCAGTTACAGCCCTAGCTCTTTGTTTTTTATTTTGAAACAGGGTCTCGCTAGGTTGCTCAGAGTCTCACTACTTGCTGAGGTTGTCCTAGAACCTGCGATCCTCCTGTCTCAGCCTCCCAAATCCTGGGATCACAAGCCTGCACCACCACACCAAACAGTATTTTCTATTATTATTGTCAATTTTTAAATTCAGTCACCTCATGGTTAAAAAACATTTACATTTCTTTAAAAACTATAAAGTAGGAAAATTTTAAAATGTATATTAGCCATTTATGTTTCCTTTTCCATCAAATTTCTAACTAGGTCAGAGGCTATGAGTATCTATTCTTACTCTTCAATGTTCACTGAGTGTTATTCTTTAATGTTGTTATATGCTTACTGTAAAGTATACTGCAGACCTCTGTGAGGTGATTATGTGTAGTCATCTACAGTTCTTTTCACTACTCTTAGGCATGCATTTGTTTTAAGGTATAAGAGCAGTTCAAAAACATTCAACACCTGTATGTATCATGAGTGCGTCTACAATGTATTTTCCAGACTGGGTTTTCCTATTACATTAGCCTTCTGTGTATTCTTCGTCTTAATATTAGTTTATATTCATTATGACTTTCATCCCACCACTGTTAACTCTGCAGGTTGCTCTACCCTTCCTTGTGTTTCCTGGCTAATTTGATTCTGGTATCTGAAAATGTAATCCACAGATGTGAGCATGTCATTAACAAAATACTTAACATGTGCTAATACTGACCCCTTGAGAGTCTTCCTGCAGCTTTCTGCTTAGAGGCCACACATTTATTGATTATGCTTACTTGACTTTATATGACCAGATTTTCGTTCAGGTATTTATCTAATTAATTTATAGACATCCATTATGTAGCATCATAACAAACAGCTTTTTCAAACTTAAATATGCAGTATCCTTTCATTACTTTTATCTCCTGAGTTAGGAGATATGCCAAGAAGGCTATTACAATGTGTGACATGACCTACTTTTAATAAATTCACATTTGCCACTTACTTTATTAGACACCTTTCTCCTCGGTGTTCACATTTGGACTCTTTAATTATATGCTCAGCCAAAGACTTCTGATACATGAAGGCAATTTAGGAAGCAAGGAAGCAAAGCTCCACAGACATTTCAAGATACAAAAATAAAGACAAAAGGACGAAAAAAATAGTATTGCAATTCTAGGAGGATTTGTCTTCCTGTAACCTTCAGCCTTAAAATTGTCTTTAAGATCCTAGGTTATTTCTAATTTTGGCCCTCAAATTACATCCCACACATTCCAGACAGCTGGGACAGTCTCTCTCTGCTTTTTCTTATTATTATTCTGATTGTTTAATGCATTGCAAATGGGAACTCTGGGACTCTAGCCTTCTTTTTCCCCTTGAAACCTCTAAATAATTAATTAGACTGTCGAGCTCTCACTGCTGCAAATTTCCCCTTCATGTTGGCCAGGGTGGCACACATTTATCCTTAGGCAAAGCCACAGGCTAGAACAGTTTCCTATTAGCTAAACATCTTAGACTATGGCATTTTATCTCTGAGGTCATAACATGAAATCGCTCAAGCCCAATGAAAGAGTGTGAAATCGGCAAAGCTTTCAGACAAATGGGGAGAGTAAATGGGAGTCCCAAGCAAGCTGTCAGCAACTTGAAATCTAAATCACCTATGATTTTACAAGGTGGCACATGTTTATTTTAATAGTGCTACAGAGAAAGTCTGAGGCCTGCAGTCTAACCCAATACATTGTCTGAAGTGTTCCAAAGGAGCAGAGGTAGATGGTGCCTTATTTTTTAAGTACTCTCTAAAATCTCAGAAATGTTCATTACAGGATATTTTGAAGTCTCAAAAAAATTATAGAAAGTAAGCCGGGCGTGGTGGCGCACGCTTGTAATCCCAGCATTCGGGAGGCTGAGACCGGAGGATCTGGGTTCGCGGCCAGCCTCAGCTACCTACTGAGGCACTCCGCAACTTAGTGAGACTGGGTTTCAAAATAAAGAATAAAAAATAGGGCTGGGGGTATAGCTCGGAGGTAGAATGCCTCTGAGTTCAATCCCCAGTACCGCAAAAAAAAAAAAAAAAAAAAAAAAAAAAAAAAATTATAGAAAGTAAACGAATTCACCAACTCTTTTTCACTCTCTTGGCTGTAGGTAAATAATAGGGACCTCCCTTGGTAGGTTTTCCCACTAGACAGACAGAACAGTGCGGTGGGATACTCCACTTCCTTCTCAATAGTAGAACATTATCAGTTACCATGCAGTGCTGCTCCTGAGACCACAGTGGTATTGGACAGTCAGTGAGTGGCAGTGCCCTTCGGGCAGGACACAGACTGACAGGGAAGGCAGCAGGAAGATGGTGGCTCTCTAGCCCTGTGTTTTACCTGGTCTGTGGTTAGACAAAGGGTCTATTTCTCAGTCATGTCAATCTTCCCAAGCAGAACTGGAGGCTTTCTCTGTACTAGTCAACACTCTACGTACTGTATGCTGTTCTGTGAAACAAAGATAAGCTGTTTGGTCTAACTTAAAAAGAATGTATAAAGCAAGACTCTAAGAGTTTACTCTTGAGTATTTGTAAAAGCACAAAATGCAAGCAAATGGAAGTGTGCCAATTCCCTGTGAAACAAATCTAGGAACTTCAGGGATTCGGTCTCCTTGGCAAAGCAGTCACTTAGGGGATAAGATAGGGAAGTAGTGAATTAATTCATCCATGTCGTGCACTGCTCATCTCGTATTTTCACTTCACAATCAATATATCTATCAAAATTACAACGAATTCTGTCATTGCTCATGTAGCACTGTCTGGTGAGTGCTGTGATAGGTCCACTGTAAAGGACATTATTATTCTAGTCATTCTGGCATGTTCTATTCCCATTTTATAGACAGAGAAACTAATTTTGAAAAACTTAAATATCTAGCTCTGAAATCAGGATTATAAGCAAAGCACAAAACTTTGTTGTCTATAAATTTCCCTACTGTGTACCAATTATCTGCTTTAGATTAAACCATCCTGGCCCCATCATGGAATGATCTTGGGCAGCTATTAGTCTTGAACAATATGTTCTAAAAGCCAACTATATAACAGTGGAGGTGATATGGTTTCCATGTTAAGATATTTGTTGAAGTTGGGCATGGTGGCACACACTTGTAATCCCAGCATTTGGGAGGCTGAGACATGAGGATACTGTTTTGCTGCCAGCCTCAGCTACCTAGTGAGGCACTCGCAACTTAGTGAGACCCGGTTTCAAAATAAAGAATAAAAAATAGGGCTGGGGGTATAGCTTGAAGGTAGAACACCCCTGAGTACCACAAAATATATATATATAAAAAAAGATATTTCTTGAAGTTCCTTTTTATTTTTTATAATTTTAGTGGTCTAATATAATTATACATAAAAGTGAGAAACAAGGTGATATATTCATATATGCATATGAAATCTCTTGATGTAGTTCCCTCCTAATACCATCCTGCTAATGCCCTTTTTCCTCCCTGTGCATACTAATACGCCTGTTAGTGATATCTTCATCTGTTGACATTATATTTCTACTGTTCTCCTTCCTTGTGATCCTGAAGTTCCTTTACTTTCCTATTTTCTCTCTAACTTCCACATATGAGAGAAAACATATGATCCTTGCTTTTCTGAGACTAGCTTTGTTGATGCTTTAAATGTTTATCCAAAAACTGTCTTTATCATATTGGGCACCATTGATCATTTAAGTGTAAATACTACTTAACATATCAGCTAAAGTGCAGATTCAACTTTGTGGTTACCTATTTCTACAACAGTTAGGAAGATTCATAACTTTTTCTTTTAGCTGGAAAGGATCTAGGCAATGATGAGTTCAATGTCTCCTTTAAAATAAAAAATTCTGTAATGAAAACAGATCCCAAGTAGATAAGTTCTGAGGTTGACAGTGGAGCCTGGCGTTCATGATTGCCAGATCAGCTCGCACTTCACAATGCCAGAGTGCTTTCTATGACACAAAATGAAGCAAGTCTTGCTGAATTATTAAATGTTGCAAGTGGATTTTCAATATGTAATTACAGCTTAGCCTCTGATTTAATTATTTGGATAATTCACTTCATATTTTCTTGGTTAATTGCTGCCATCCATCACACTGTATAATTCAAACAATTATAAATAGCAGCTTGAATTTTATGAAATCACCATGCCAAAATTTCCAAGTGCTTAGCACTGAACAAATATTTGCAAAGAACTATCCATTTGTTGGAAATTATATTACAGATAAGCTATCACTAGTGTGAAAAAATGCATTTTTCAAGTGAAGTTTTGACTCAATATAATATTTAATTCATATAATTTAAATGATTTTGATGCAGTCAGGCATAGTAACATATACCTATAATCTTGATATTTGAAAGGCTGAGACAGGAGGGTGGAGGGTTCAAAATCAGCCTCAGCAACTTAGTAAGAACCTCAGTGAAGTGAAGAATCAGAAGGACAAAAGGCAGATAGGGTCAGTGGGCCATGATGGAAAGACCAAGTTTCCTGAGTGTCAAGTGCCAAAGATATACCAAATCTCCTGAGAGTCAATAGGACCATATCTCCTGAGTGGCCAGTGCTAACAAGATTAAAAACCTTCTAAGAGTTAACCAGATGTTTGTAAGACTCCAGTTATTCCTTGTGAGAAGTAGACACTCTCAATCCAAGGAAACAACCTCTGGGATTCTAACCAGAGAAACTCAAATATCTAAATCACGGAAAGCAACCTCTGGGACCCCAAATGAGGGAAAGAAACTCAAAAAAACATATAAACCCCTAGACAAGCTATCCTAATTGGTTACCTGCTCCAGAATCCCTCCCTTTGGAATCTCTTCCCCTCCCCTCCCCTCCCCTGCCCTCCCCTCTCCTCTCCTCTCCTTTCATAATTTTCAGAGAAGGTGGCAGGAAACCACAAGAGGTGACTTGGGCTGCTCCCATGCAGTGACCAGAAGGCAGTTGCTTGACTCCAAAGTTCCCATTGCCCATAAGGGTGATCTGCCTTCTTTAATCTCCTGCTCTCTTTACAAAAAATCCCCTGCTTGCCTTTCTTTTGTCTGCGAGCATCATTCTTTGTACTTTGCCAGACAGGATCCCTATTCCAGTAAGGAAAAACATTGGTCTCACTAGAAAGACCCCATTTCAAAGGAAAAAAAAAAGATATTTAAGAGTAATATGGAAAATATATTTCTTATTTCAACCATAAAATACTTATAAAATAAAGAAGATATTTTATGTAGACAATGTCAGATTTCATTGTGATAGAGAAAAATGGTATTAGACAGATTTCACCCTGCTAAATATGCACAAAGTCTAAATATGCATAAACCATAGTTGTACCTCTTAAAATATTTTCTCTCGGACGACTCCTTTAATTATGCAATATTCCATTTACCTTCCTTGGTCTCTTTTGATTTACTTTCCATTGACTGTGTGAGCTGTGCTTCACCAGTAAAGATGACAGATTTCCTTTTAAGGTCTTTTTGTTCAATTAATTGTCATTGTGAGTAACATAACATTAACAGTATACTTTTGATTCCTATAAATATGTTTTAATGTTAATAAATGAAATATTGTATACATTTAGGATTTCTTATTTCTGGTCAACAAAAGAATGGGGGAAATGCAGAAAAGACTCTTGCATCTCTTTTCAAGGGGAAAGAAAGGGAGGTGGCATGATTAGCTGTTTTAATTGTTTATTTGAATTGACATTTTAAATAAATCTAGATGATGTTATCAAAGGAGTGACTGAAAATGTAAAAATTCCAGGCAAACCTAGTATCTCTGCAGGTGATTAATTGCCTTAAAATATGAAAGAAGTGTCAAGATTGACAAACAACAGGCCTACCCAAGATTTGCTCGGCATGGTGCTAGAATTTTGAAGAACATCCTTATCAGATCACCTTCTTATATATGTAAAAATCTATATCCCCAGGACTTGAGCATAAAGGCAATAGAGCAGAGTCAATCATCTAGGACATTTTTAAGACCCGTTACTGTATGATGAGCTGCCTGTTGTCTGTTATATTTTAGGTAATCATGTTATGACAATTTATGGTATATGCTATTTAATTTAAAATAAATACTTCCCCTAAGAACTGTAAGTTCTCCATGTGTGGTCTTCTATTCTTGTAATGGAAAACTGGAAATAAATGACTGGGCATTTTTATCTATATATTCTTATCCCAAAGTTTAGTTGTCTGGTGGACTGAGACAGTATAAAACAGAGATTGTGGTTCTTATTCATTGGTCTGGAGCGTAAAAAGAATACAGCTCAACTTCTTTTTGGTTTCTTTTCTCTTGTAAAATGGGTATTGGGAAAGAATATGTGCCTTGGTAAGTGGTATATCTCATAGTGCTGATCCTGAGCCATGGTTGTTGTCTCTACTTGAGACCTGGAGCAGGCAGGAGGGGTCAGCTCAAGGCTATTCTGCCTATATTGAGTGCATTGAACACAGCCATGAAAAAATTACAAGTTGCATAGTCTTGAGGTAATCTAGCAATGAACTTTGGCTAATGAATTTGTAAGGTATACAATGAACTTGAGGTTATGAAGTTCAAAGGAGGAAGTACAATTCCTAGCACAATTCATAGCACAAATTTTAGAATTATACAGATATAGTTTGCCACCTCTCCCTACCCTTTTACAAACTATTTGATTTTAGTTTATTAAAGGTGTGTGTGTGTGTGTGTGTGTGTGTGTGTGTGTGTGTGTGTGTGTAGTATTAGGGATTGAACCCAGGGGTTTTCTATCTCTGAGCTATACCCCCAGCTCTATTTTATTTTTTATTTTGAAACAAGGTCTCACTAAGTTGCCAAGACTGGCCTCAAATCTGTGATCCTCCTGTCTCATCTTCCTAAGTACTAGAATTAAAGGCATGCACTCCTGGCTTATTAAAGTTTTTAAGCCAAGATTCTCCAATATTGAAAAGATATAACTAAATTTTCTATATTTTAGTGCTATGAAAATTGAAAGTGATTAAGCACTTATCACCATGTTTGTAACATAGTAAGTGCCTGATAAATGGTCATTATAATCACTTTCTATACTTACACGCACATAGCAGGTAATCAAGAAACATTTGTTTAATTAATGATTCCTGTAGTTATAGCTTCAGGAGACAAAAAATGCCATGTTTATTATTAGCCAGGGTAACTACAACTTGATAAAAAGTATTTAGTTCCTTACTAACCCACCTACATACATATCACCATGCTTTTTTGTTGTTGTTGTTGCTGTTATGTATTCTAAAAATATGCTAAGAGTTATAGGAAAGGGAAGGACAAGAAGAGGTCACAGTGCAGATAATGTGATAAAACAACAGGCCTGGGTGTGAGGTGGATGATCCAAGAGACAGTGGGGGTAGGGATGTTAGGGTAAGTAAACATGATTGACCCTGAACCTCCCTCCATCAGAAGGCTGCTTTTCTTTGGGTCTTCCTTCCTCTTCTTTCTTTTCTTCTCCTTCGTTCTCCTTCCCTTTCCCCATCTTTTCTTTATTGCTTCTTTCTCTTCTTCCTTTCATCATCCCTTTGCCTTAAAGGAAAATTTTTAGGTATTGAGGGTTCCACTCTCATGAATAGATTACTGGCAATATAAAAAAAAAAAAAAAAAGACAGAGCCAGGTGTGGTGGTGCACACCTGCAATCCCATTACTTGAGAGACTGAGACAGGAGGATGGCAGGTTTCAAGCCAGCCTGGGCAAATTAGCAAGACCCTCAGAAACTTAGTGAGACACTGTATTAAAATTTTAAATATAAGGGCTGGGGTGTGGTTCAGGGTAGAACACCTGTGGGTTTGATCCCAAGTTCATAAAAAATAAAAATAAAATAAATAAGAAAAAGACACAGATGAGAGGCAGAGAGAGAAAGAGAGAGACTGAGCAAATGAAGTGTCGCTTGACTTCCTGCTTTCCACCATGTGATTTTGCAGCAAGAGTCCTATTACCTTAAATATCAGTTGTTATGCATATTTTGGAATCTGCATTATTTTTGCCCAGATGTAGAACCAGGACATCTGTTCCCATTCAGAATAAATTTCCTAAGAAATTAACAAACTTTGTGCAGATAAATTTGTACAACTTCTTGAGTTCTGTAGATTTTTTTTATAAAGCATAGTAAGAACATTTTGTGGTAAAAATAGTAGTTAAACAAGCATAGCGAATATGCTTTTGAGAATGCTGTCTTGATTGCTCTTAGCATGAGATAACTAGGTAAACAGTATACTCTTAAACAGTTGAATGATTTGAATTATTAGATGAAATCTTAATACTTTACTCACTTAAATTTAGAATATCTGACACTACTGATGTGAGGCTTAATATATTTATTGCTAAACTTTTTAATTCACTCACAACAATTAGCTAACAGGTTCAATTGCTTCTAAGTCCATTTCTTAGTAGAAGTAATAAAGTCATGTCAGCAATAAGGATGATGTTTTTCTCTTTGAGGTAGCTGTAGGATATATATATAGCTAAGCCAGTATTTTTTTTTTTTTTTTTTTTTTTTAGTACTGGGGATTGAACTCAGGGGTATTCTATCTCCAAGCTATACCCCCAGCCCTATTTTTTATTCTTCATTTTGAAACAGGGTTTCACTAAGTTGCAGAGCGCCTCACTAGGCAGCTGAGGCTGGCTGAGAACCTGGATCCTCCCTTCTCAGCCTCCCAAATGCTGGGATTACAAACCCTCGACACCACGTTCAGTTTAAGTCAGCATTTTTAAATACAATCATCACAAGCTTCCCAAGAGCACAAGCTGTTCAGAATACAATTCAGAATGAGATTTTTATTCTGTCACAAGACTACTCTTTTAACTCCAATTTTAACAGCGGCCTGGCTATATGACTTTTGAGGATTCATTCAAAGCTTATAAATAATATATACAAATTTTTCCATGAGGTGAAAAGGTTAAAAGGCTAATGAAACAACAAAGTTTTAAAGACTCATGGATTCTATTCTGAAAGAGCTATAATACTATCTGGCATAAGTCTGAAAAATAATCATATTGTTTTTTCTTCAATGAATTGCTTTAGCATTAAAACTCCTTGCTAGTGAATGGGCTTGATCTCTTAAGACAGGGCTTACACAATTCTGGCAGTAGGATATCTTTTTTTCTGATTGTGCTGCTTTGGGGGTTGAGAGAACTGGAATTTACCGAGCTATGGTGTGCACTTTCTAGGGAAAGTTTAAAATTTTTGTGGTTCAATGGATGAGAGACAGATCTAAAACCAGAGATGTCACCTAGGCTCTTAAGGGTTTTAAAGTAGTGAAATTTATGGTCTTCTATAATGCAATCAACCCATGGGAGGGGGCAAGCAATCAGTCACTCCAGGAAATGACAGAATATCTCTTAGGAAAGAACAGTTGAGTAAGAGCCACTATTACACTTTCCTGGGAGTTTTGAAAAGGTTGATTTTTTTTTAAAAAAATACATTATGAAAACATTAACAGTGTACACTTCTTATTGTTCTTATATTTTTCTTCCCATTTTTATTTCTACCTCAACCTCCGACAGATAATAATACAGATTATTTAGGGATCTCTTACTATATACCTCTAATCTTAATACTTTAAATACATGTGTAATTTAATTCTATATCTGTTCAAAATTTAAGATTATTGTTTCTTTTTAAAAATCCACTTTTATTGGTGCATTTAGTCTCACATCATGATGTAGTTCAGAGTGATAGGGACATATAATACTTGGTGAGCTTCTCCTGACTCCCTTCCCACTTACTCCCCTTCCCCATACATGATGCTGAGATTAGCATTGGTAATTTCACATATGTACATACTATCAGTGGAAGGTTTCCTTCATTAATTCTCTCTCCAGGTCCCTACACATACACCACTACCCTCCCCTACACCTCTTCCATTGCTCCACTGGGGTTTTTCTTCCATTATCTGAAGTCCCTCTTGTATCCTGATTACTTTCTAGCTTTTGCATATGAGAGAAAATATATGACCCTTCACTTTCTGTGAGCTTAGCCAGTCACAGAAATATACAGCCAGTAGAGCCAAGATTTGAAGCTATGCAGTCTGCCTTTGGATCATGGTATCGACTATTATGCAATACCACATCTGTTCCTTTTTTTTTTTTTTTAATATATAGTCCTCTTTGCATTCTAAATGCTCTTCTGATACCTCCTGTCAAGTCTTTGATTGTTTTTTAAAATATATTTATCAGCTCATTTTAATTATACAGTATAGTTAGGTTCAAAGTGATTCAAACATAAATGCACACAGCATTTGATGTGATTCCTTCTGGATCCCACCTTGACCCCCAACTCCATACATATTAGTGATGTTGGCAAAAATACATTCATATATAGACATAGCACTATTTGAACCATTTCTTATACCCAGCCTCCTTTTTTCTCTCTCCACCTCCCTCTCCCATCCTCTTCCACCATTTTTCTGGTTTCTTCCCTCAGTTATCTGAAGTCCCTTTTGTTTCCCATTTTTCTCTACTTCTGCATATGTGAGAAAATATATGGTCCTTGTGGTGATACATGCATGTTATCATTAGAAGTAGAATGTCACCTGACATTATTGTTAATTATTATATTAATTATTAATGTTAATTATCAATGACACATATTAATGTTTGGGATGACAATAATTAAGTCATGAGGGTTGTAATTTCATCAGTATGTAAATCTATTACAATGGATTTACTGAGTGGTAACATAGACTGTGGAGTATGGTTAGAGACAGTGGGCCCCTGTGTGTATGGTCTTAGGTACTCTGCTTTTGTCTTTGAAACCCCTGCTCATTCTCTTGCTTCTGGCCTGCATAATGTGAGAGCCCTTGCTTTCTCCCTCTGTCTGCTTCCATCTGCGATGTCCTGAGCTCTACAGCTCTAGCCTGACATGGACTGATCCCTGAAATCTCCAAAAATCTATAAGAAAATAAATCTTCCTTCCTCTAAGTTTTGTGGTCAGTTGTTTTGGGTTATATCACTGAGAAATGTTGACTGAGACAATGCATAACCATTTCTCTGCCTATTAATGATACATGTCTAAACTCTGGAAATACCTTATATTTACCATAAAGAAGTTACAACAATCTACCTTGTATAATTTTTGTGGATATAGTATGTATAAATGTGCATATACATTTATACAGATTAATACAAATATATACATATTTAGGTATATATGCATATGTGCATATGTATCACATATAAGCACAAATTTTGGCATATAATCATATTTACATGCATTTACATAATAATATGTAAATGTATGTGCTTAATAAAAAGTGGCTGAAGTTTAAGGTGGAAGATTATTATTAATAACCATTTTATGGTAATAATGGTCTAAATATGTTGAAGCCCTAATGCCTAAGGCACTCCTATATTTGGAGATGCAGGTGATTAAGGTTAAATGATGTCATAACTTAAAGAGGAAAATAGAGTCAAAAGTGGTCCACGGGGTAGGGCCCTTGTTCAATGGGACCACTATCCTTTTGAAGAAGAAGAAGGGACACTAGGAATGTCTTCTTGCTGTGTATGCACAGAGAGGATAGTCTATGTGCATACACAGCAAGAAGAGGTCATGTGCAAGCACAGGAGAGACCTTGGGAAAAATCACACCTGACTTGGACTTCGAGCCTGGAGACACGTGAGAGAAATTTCTATGGTGTTTTATTATGGCAGCCCTAGCAGGCTACTACAGTAGCCACCATAATTAATGATTTGTATCAAATAGATATTTGACAAACATTTGATAATTACATAAAGAAATAATGTTGGGGATGATAAATGGAATACATCTTTATACCAATTAAACTTATACAATTAGAATAATCCTATGTGATGGACAGAGTACAGGACTCTGAAAATAAGTCTAGATTTGAAATAATGTGCTACAAATGTTTGATAACATTTCCACTAGGAAAATTGAGAGTGACAGCAAGAATGAACATATTTGTCAACTCTAACCTATTTTATAGTCAAAAAGTTTTAGGTCATTTTAAGTATAACATAACAACAATCTGTCCTTCAAGATGTCAATAAAACATTGTAGAACTTTCTGCTGAATCTGCTATTCAACTAAGTATTTTATAGGTAGAATACTAATAAGAAGCTCTGGTTTGTTAGTTCTTGGTAATTAAGAAAGATTTAGGAATATCTTATTTACTACAATTTATAATTTGTATTGTTACAGCTACCTTTATCCTATAGCTTGGATAAAAATGAATATACGCCTAAGAGATTTCATTTCTCTCTCATGATAACATGAATAATATGGTAATATGCAATTTGAAGGCAAGAATTCTATTTAAATCACACATAATGGGAAAATATATATATATAATGATGAAAATCCCAAGAGCTTTCTTGCAGGCTCAGGTCTCTCTTTTACTATCTTTCCTGAAATAATTATATCTATTCTGTGAATCAGACGTTATCATCTCCAGTCATTTTTCTTTTCTAACTCTAAGCTTACATATTGATCTTCCTGTGTGACATTTCTACTTTGAAGTCATAGAAGCAATTCAAACTTAATATTTCTGGAGTTGAAATCTTGATTTTTATCCAACTTCACTATGTCCATTATTCAATCTCACTTTTTCCATTTCCCCCTATTTTAAAAATGGTACTTGCATCCACCTAGTTGCTCGAGCCCAAAACATAGTTCATCTTTAATTGATCCTCCTCTCTTATACAACCAATTTTATTTCTACCTCATAAAAAAATCTAATGAATAGTAGAACATTGTGACAAAAAGGTATCAGCCATTGACAAGAGCATAAACTATAAGATTAGATTGAATCACCTAGAGAAGCTCCAACGGAATAGAACTAAAGACAAATAAAACAAAATGAAATAAAGAATAATAGCATAGAAGTTTGTAATATCAGCAAGGCAAGTAGTGGGGGAACTAGGGACAGGACTGTGAAGGAATTCCTTTATACAAGGTATTAGGAGCATTAGGAGGATTAAAAATAAAAATGAGAATCCTGAAACCATCAAGTACTGCATATGGTCTAAACATAATCAAGTATAGAAAGTATTTTTTAATTTAGTATTATTTTAAAATATTCTATTTTATTGATACAACTAGACGGCTTTGATTATCAGAAACAGATAGACTTTTGTGCCCATATGATTGATCTTGTTTACATTGATCTGTTACATTCTTACATGATAGCATACCTAGCAAAGGTATGAAACCACAAGTCAAGCTTTGGAAAATTGGAAGAGCATCATGCAGTATATCATATAGTTTAGAAAATGTAATCCTAATAAATTTAATCTACACAGTTGTCATCGTAGAACTCCCTAAGTGTTATATAAACCAAAGAGGTTATGTTTGAATCCATCAAATAAATCTTAAATCCAGATTTCCCTATAAAGAGAAGGCACAACTATTCATAATCTGAGTGTTGTATTAGGAAGATTTCATTCCTCACAAATCTACTTGGTCTTAAAAAGCATACTTTTAAATCCTTCTGCCTCCTCCACACAATGTTATATATAGCTCTGCAATATAATGTATTCAACGCACGACATTATAGTCCTTAAAGGTCAGTGTAGCTGATTAGGCACTCATTCCTGTATCCCAGCCATCACCTCTCTCACTTCCTACATCAGACTGAAATGGCAGAAACCCAAGAACATCCGACAGAATCAAACCTTCCACAGAAGCAGTGGAGACGTGATTTTAACACTAAGATTTTATTATAAGCAGACTAGAAATTGCATCAACAATCTCCTGACAATAGTCTTCTTGATAAAAATTTCATACAACACAGTGTCTGTCTTCTGACCCTGACCTCCACCCAGTGGCTTCTAACTTTGAAATCTTTTCCAGAATCTCAAACTCTCAGTGATTTTTTTTCCTCAAGCATCATAACAAACATGAACAAAGCAGGCTTTTCCTCTTTCATTCAAGAAAGCAGATATGGTGCAGTGGAAAGGGCAGGGCTGCTTTTAAGACCTAAACTGGAGTCTCAGCACAAGGCCCCCATGTACAAGGAGCTTTAGCATCTCCACCTGTATCATGTCTCTAAAAAGACACTTCATAGAGTTGTTGCAAGCTCTCAGGATCAAAAAAGAGCCTTGATCGTGAAAGTGATTCTGACACTAAATGAAATTTTGCACTGTTGAAGGGAAAGTATGGGTATGAGTTCTTGCTAGCATTGTGTCTTATGGCATTTGGAGAAATCACTTCCTATACTATCTTGAAATTTTAATTTAAATACAACATACTCTATATGAGAAGAAAAATTTTTAAAAAATGCCCTTTCAGTCTGCATTATCACCACTTGGACCAAAACAACTGATATCAAAACTTAGAAGAAGAAGGTTTAATTCGCTCATGGATCTGGCCATGTTACACAGGCTCCCAAGTAGGAGCCAAGTAGAGCCAGGGCTTCATGGAGGAGAGCACAGTGAGAAGGGATTGGAGAGATATATTACTGCTGGGCTGGCCAAGTTACACACTGTTCCCAGCCACATCCCCAGAGATACTTTCCCAGCAACCAAGTCCCCCTCCAACATGGCTGCCTTGTCTACCACACAAGGTCTGGGGGACATTTTAAATCAGTTGGTAATAAATGGCAATATTAACAGAAATCTTATGTATGTGGGTTTTCATTAATAAAAGGGAAAAGAATATAGTTTTTAAATAAAACAAAGTAGTCATTAGTTTGTATCAGGTTTTTGTCATATGTATGTGTGTGTGTATGCATGTATATGTATTTATGTATGTGTGTGTGAACATAGATATATAAAATTTTAACACTGTCACTTGCTATCTATCTGTGATCACTGGCATGTTAATCAACTCCTAAGTCTAAATGTATCTAATTGTAGAACATAAATATTGCTTATAAGGCAGAATTGTGATGAGGCTTTTGTACAATGATGTAAAATTTCTGATGCACAATTAGGTCTTATTTAGTCATAGTATTATTTTATATGTAATCAAAGATGAACATTATTATTATTATTATTATTATTATTATTATTATTATTATTATCATTATTTTGTGGTCCTAGGAATTACCAGGCCTTGCACATGATAGACAACTGCTCTACCACTGATCTACAACTGAAGCCTTGTTTTTAATTTCATTTTTAGATGTCTGTCTTGCTAAGTTACCCTATGCTGGCCTCAAACCTGTGATCCTCCTGCTTCAGCCTCCTGAGTAGCCAGAATTATAATTATGGCCTCCATGCCCAACTGAGATGAAATTTTTAAAGTGAGTTTGAAATCTACTTTATCTAAATTGTAATTATACTCATTTAACTTTTTACTAATCCTGTTATGTTAAAATATGAATGTTATAATCATAAAACAATGTAATGAGTCTATCTGTGGAAAGAAAATCAACCATTTCATTCTCACATTATTTCTTGTGCACACAGTGACACATCCCCATTACTGTGCACATACACATACACACACACCCCCCCCCCCACACACACACATATGTTTTGGCAATGCTAATACATGCCAAGGTAGTTAATTCTTCACACCCTGAATACTCTGAAACTTTTAAATTAACTTCTAAAGTCATAGTATTAGTGTTTTCAACATTCCAATATTTTACAACAGGTATAATTCTGCTTAACTTAAATCACATATTATCCTTTGAGAAAACATTACAGATTCTGAGAACTAAGCATACATTTTCTCTCATACAACTACTTTATTAAATAAAGGTTCAAGAAACAATTCTTAGAAATGTAAAAAGTTATTTACATAATATTTTACATAACAAACTCCTTATAAGATGTGAGAATATTAAAATTTCAAAAGTATAGTCACAGCAAGTGGTAGGCAAGGCACGAAGATAAATCAAATCCTATTTTTTGCCATGCTGTGAAAAGACTGCTGGCTTTTAATCATCCTGATGTGCCATATGTAAATTCCATCAAAAAAGGAGTTTGGTAAATGTTATATTACAAAACCACAGGGAGCACAGCTATTTATAAACATCAATTAAAATATATACTGGAGTCTAAACTCATTAATAATATTCTACTAATCTGAGAACACATATCTCTCATATTTATTAAATCTTTCCTCTATTTTTATGTGCAAACAACAAATCTTTGTATTACCAGATGTCTACCTTGCTCAAGGTCACTATCAAGTTTCTCCATGAAAAAGCTGGAAAGCCTCCTCATTAAGTAACCCAATGCGAAGCAAATGCAAGTCAGAACAACTGCAGAAGGAATATTTGGGAAAAACCTGACGTAATCAATAAACAATAAGATTCATTCTTGTCCAAACCTGGGATGAATAAAGAGCAATTTACGTTTTAAAAGACTGTGGTTAAAAGTTCCCAGAAAGAGTAATCTTTAACATAAACATCAATTAAAAAACAAAGAGAATATTTAACTGCTATGGCATTATCAAGCCAATTACCATGATTTATTACACTTTCTTCTTTATTAGTCTGTTCAGTGTTCCTTTTAAATTTCCCTTCCCTAATGAATCTCAGCTATGTGTTCTCTTGTCTCACATTTGAATATCTTTTATTTTTACTAATAATCTCTTCAACAATCCTCATATTCTTATCATTTTTCTTCAAATTAGTGTTTCTCTTTTTATCAGTTAATCTCTTAAACCCCAAATATCTTGTGCTTCCTTTCTGTATGTTTCTGGCTCTACAATTCTCTTAGACTTCCTTTAGGTCTGACCCTCCCCTGCCACTCTACTTCATATGCTACAACTTCGATGGCATTGCCAGGACAAACAAGATTCCCGAGGTTGCATCCTTTTATAAGCCATCTTGTTATGCCACAAGGACCACATGTGGACCTAAGTGCACAGCTCTAAACTGTCACTCTTGTGTGCTCAGAGTCAGTGTGCAATGGACACCTGATCATTCAGGGTTCCCCTGCTTGAGGGTTGCTTTTTCCACCTAGTCAGGATCATTTCCCTTCAGTGGTTTCAGGAATAAATTCTCGCCTGCAGTGTCATGCTGTACATTTCCTTTTCCCTAAAGCTGAGAGTCAGTGGACAGAAGGAAGGGAAGCTGCTTTGAAAGAAGGAAGTATGGCATCCTACAAGGGAGACATACAGCACCAAGGATCACAGGGGTAGACAACATAATTATCCTTATCATTCCCCATGACCAGAGGCAATGACAAGAGGAAACAAAGTCCTTCAAAGGGGATGGCATCAAGTTAGATACAAGGAGTCGCCACAAAGGATACTTTAAGGATGTTTTATTTATGGTGTACCTCGGCACTGCACACAGAAATTGCATACTTCACAAACGACTGCAAAGCGCTTAGAAAACAAAATCAACATTCCCAGGTGTTTATTTTGGTTGGACAATTTTATTATAAAGAGTTCATTATTCAGGGCCCATGAAGAGATTGGTAGCAGAGTTCCAAATCTCCAACATGTTCAGTATTCATATGTGCACAGAGTGAATCCTGTCATATCTGTCTTCTGATTAGGAGAAATTTAATGCTTCAGTTCTTTGTAATGTTTGTTGTTTTGTTATAACTGATGTGTAGATTGAATGGCAGGTGACATTTTATAAGATTTAAATAAGGTAAGAAATTAATCAAATTAACATACTGCTTTTCTAAAGTATAATGAGTCATTTGCATATAAAGTACAATGGAGTTGGTAAATACAAAATGAACTTCAAATTACTGAGGAACATCGTGAACTGCATTTGTTACATATTACAAACAGACATGAAGGGGGAAAAACATAAATATACCCTACTGAAAACTGATTTATGATACATTTTGTGGCTGTAATACTCAGCAATCCCCTTATCTAGAGAATTTATGCCTCCATTTGACATAAATAATAAAAGAGTAGCCACTCATTGCAATCATTTTCCTACCAGGATCTGAAAAGGCACCTAAGGCTATCAGACTGCAAAGAGATCCCAAGATAGAAAACAAGGACCTTGAAACAAATTTACCCCAAAACATAAATTATGTAAAAATTAAAGGAATGGAAAACAAAATTCAAGAGCTAGTTATTTTAATACCTACAAAAATGCACATAAAACAATAGCCTACATCTGGTGTTTGCATACTTTTTCCCCAAAAAAGCCCAGATAGCAAATAATATAGCTTTTGTGGTAGATAATGACTATTACCAGTCCTCAACTCTACTTTTGGAGAGTGAAGCAGACATAGATGATATTTCAACAAAAGGGCAAGACTGTGTTGCAATAAATCTATATTCACAACAACAGGTAGTGGGATAGATTTGAGCAATGTTTTATAATTTACCAACACCTGATCAAAATAGTGCTGTCCTTCAGAATTGTCTTTGATGATAAAAAAAATCTATAAACTAGTGACTATTGAGGACTGAAAATAAAGCTAGTATGACTGAGGAAATGACTTTTTAATGAATTTTATTTAACTAAGTCAAATTTAAATGGTTGTATGTGATCTGTGACTACTTATTAAAAAGTACAGGATAAAGGGTTCTATAAGATATTAACAAATAAATGACAAGAGATATGGGAAACATTAACATTCTAAAATTTGGATTTGACTAAGGAAACCAGACATCACAAATCTCAGTAACTACAGTTTAAACAATAAATTCAGTAGATTCATAAGTGGATAGTGAACTTTTTCCTAAAAAAAATACAAAGGGAAAATATCAACATATGGTACACGTCTGAGTAAACATGGAGATTTCATATTTGCTAGGGTTGAACGGCAGTATGTCATTTTGAATTTCAGCTTCTTTGACAGTGGCATTTCTAAAATGATAGGCTTAGAATATTTTACAACAGTAACAAGATATTTGAAGAGATATGCTCAGCCTACATGTAAAAAAGGTTCCCACATGTCCTAGAATTTAAGGATTTATTCCAAATTAAATAAAAAACATTGACCACAATTTAAACTAACTTCCGGCATCCAGATGGCCTTCATGGTGCCTGGCGAAAGATCAAACTCATCCTCTGCTTCTTGTTCTATCTCTAAACTAGCCCTTGATTACAGCAAATGATCCACAACTACAGTAATTCCTTAATGCACTGTTCACCCTGCTTCTGTCTGTATTCACAAGGGTTTTTATTTATTTTAAGCCTAAAGCATTATGACTCTGTTTGAAAAAAATATCTATTTATTTATTTAGAGAAATGATATAATGTCACATAATTTGAATAAAGTTTATGCAAACCAAATTTTCATTTCTTTCCTGAATGTGATGATCTCAGAATATCTGTGTTCTGCTGGACTATGCTTTTTTTAAAAATCAGAAATATTTTTAATTTAGTTTTCAGTCAGGGGTCAATATAGCATTTTAAGTATGTATATGATTCTCATATAAATTATTTATCAAATTCACCTGATGTGATAAAGATTTTTGCATAAGAAAAGATTGTCTCTATACTTTGTTTAACATTACAGAACAGGAAAATATGTAGTTTGCTTATAAAGGAATTTTTTATTTTTTGTACTTTTATTGGTGCATTATAGTCTTGCATCATAATGTAGGTCATAGTGAGAGTGACATACCAACTTTCCTAGGTGACTTATTTGGAGAGGACCAACATGCAAAAATCAAGCTCTAGTGAGATTTTGTAAGGTTGCCACATTGCTTGAAGAGCCAACACAGTTCAGCTTCTCCTGCCATGTGCCACCAAACACTGATGTTTTCATTTTTAAGATCATGAAACAGTCCTAACACAGGTAAAGATTTACCAATGTGGGAAACTGGAGTAATGTGTGAAAAGCGTTGTTCACAAATAGTGACTTACTCTTCTGGGGTATTTAAAAATATTTAAAATGCAAATAGTCTGTGAAATGCACTTCACAATTTAAGGAAAGAACAAAAGATGGAAATTTTGCTCTAGGGGACAGGGATGGCACATATGTGCTTATGAAGATAGTGCTTTTCTCAATCCCATAAATTCCAAGCCAACAGTAACAAGTACTTTGCATTATTTCAGTCTGAGCAAAGAAAATACTGCCTGCAGTGCCTTCAGTATTAACTTCAAAACGCTGCCTACATCCACACCTATTTTTACAAGTATTTTATAAAATATCAAAATGTAATCATGCATCATTTAAAAATGAAGTGACAATCATTATCAGCAGTTGGAGGATAGATTTATGTAGAGTTTACTTTGTTTACTTTGTTTCATTGCAAATATATTCTGATCTCTTTTTCACTATTTTTTCTTCACAGATCATGGATATATTTTTGGATTTGAGTAGAAAAATAATTACTTTCTGAAGAAGTTTGGGTATTCCTCTAGATAGTTTTATACTTGGATATAACATTTTGAGAGGAGAAGAAAAGAAAACAAAGACTGGGGCAGCCAGAGAGTTTCATCTAAGCTCAGTATGAAGAGTGTGAACATATTTTTGTAACTGTTACAAGGGCTACTTAAAAATATCCCTGAGTAAAATTAGATGCTAATATGAATTATTTTACAATTGTTTAATTTCTTTTGTTTATACTTTCAAAGTCACTCATTAAGAGGTAAGTTATTCTAAAACCACAATAAGTACCATCTTTAAATACTTCATCTGACTTCAGATTGCTGAAAACAATGAACTACTTAAAACAGAAATCACCACCACACCAGTTTAGAGAAGCCTCATTGTATCTCCCCAAGTCTCATTTTCAGAGGTGAATAAAAACTATTATAATCATTCTGTAATATACTGAAATCAAGAAATTAGCAACACATTTAGTCATGAGCTTGTGTGGAAAAAAAAAAGAAAAGAAACGAATAAATATAACGATCATTCGGGAGAAAACTATAGGGCTCCTCTTAAAAGACAATTATGATGTGGAACATTTCCTCATACATTTATTGGCCATTTATATTTCTTCTTTTGTGAAGTGTCTATTTAGGTCCTTTGCCCATTTTTTGATTGGGTTATTTGCTCTTTTAGTTGCGATTTTCTTGAGTTCTTTGTATATCCTAGTTATTAAACCTCTATCTGAAGTGTAACTGGCAAAAATTTTCTCCCACTCTGTAGGGTCTCTAAACTACCCTAAGATTTCACCTAACTCCAGTCAGAATGGCAATCATAAAAAACATGAACAACAACACCTGCTGGCGAGGGTGTGGAGAAGTGGGAGCCCTAATACATTGTTGGTGGGATTGCAAACTTGTGCAACCACTGTGGAAAACAGTATGGAGGATCCTCAGACGAGTGGGAGTGAACCTATCATATGACTCAGCAATACCACTACTGGGTATATACCCAACAGAATGGAAACCAAATTATCAGGCCGATACATGTGTATCTATGTTTATAGCAGCTCAATTCACAATAGCCAAACCATGGAAGCAGCCAAGATGTCCAACCACAGATGAATGGATTACAAAACTATGGGATATGTACACAATGGAATTTTACTCAGCCATAAAGAAGAATAAAATCATGTTCTTTTCAGGGAAATGGATGCAACTGGAAAACATTATGTTAAGTGAGATTAGTCAGTCACAAAGAGTTAAGAAGCATATGTTCTCCCTAATATGT
>PVLC010009666.1:0-53267 GCA_004027655.1 Graphiurus murinus | reverse complement strand
GCTGGGGTGCTCAGCCAGAGTTCTCTTTCTTCTCTCACACCCGCTGGCTCGTACTTTGGTGGCACTTCTGCGCCCCAGTTCTTGAGCCCATTTCACGTGACTCTTCATCTTCACTGTCTTCCTGGCTTTGTGATGTGACAAAATGCTCCAGGCTTTTCATGAGTTTATACTGGTATTTTCAACTGCACTTCAGCATGGCCAGGTTTTTATTTCCTTGTGTTTACATTTATATCTCTTTCTCATAGCAAAAACTCTAGATTTCTCAGGACTCATGGGAAACATGTGACTAATTCGGTCTGTCGTCTCTTTTTTTTTTTTTTTTTTTTTTTTTGTGGTACTGGGGATTGAACTCAGGGGCATTCTACCTCAGAGTTATACCCCCAGCCCTATTTTTTATTCTTTATTTTGAAACCGAGTCTCACTAAGTTGCGGAGTGCCTCACTAGGTAGCTGAGGCTGGCCGCGAACCCGGATCCTCTGGTCTCAGCCTCCCGAATGCTGGGATTACAAGCGTGCGCCACCACGCCCGGCCGGTCTGTCGTCTCTTAATCAATCACCTATCTGTTTGATGTTTCAGGTTACCAATACCGTGTCACCATTAGTAAGATAGTTACTGAAAGGAGCTTAGATTTCTTTGAAATTTGCAATGATATACAAATTGTCACTGCAAATGATTTCTGTTTGTGAATGCCGTTAATTTAATTTGCGGCTATGTTCTTTTACATTGTTTTGCTTTAGGTTTCTAGGGATTAAACATTTTTTATTTAATTGCATTTTATATTATTATAATTTTATAATATTACCTGATTCCAAAATAGAGTTTTAGGAAACAGTTTGTATTCAGAAAAGAAAAAAATTTAAGGAGGAATATCCTTACACTAAAAAGAACAAATGTTGGGTAGGGTGGTGCACGCCTGTAATTCCAGCATTTGGGAGGCTGAGACAGGATGATCTTAGGTTTGAGGCCAGCCCCAACCCCCTAGCAAGACCTTGTTTCCAAGAGGCTGGGGGTATAGTTGGGAGGTAGAATGCCCCCAGGTTCAATCTCTAGCACCAAAAAAGAACAAATGAGGCCATATTTGCCAGTGAGTGAATGTGCGTGCGTGCATACATGTGTTTGCCGTGTGCGTGTGTGCACACGTGCGTGTACATGCACGTGGGTGTGGGTGGGAGCCCGTGTGCGTGTCCCCTTCCACCTTCCTTGGATCGAGGCGGCGTACTGGTCACACCTCCCTCTCCTTGCCTTTCCCACGTAACGACACATCCTGGAGACAGCGGCGCCAGCTCTTCCTCTGCCTGACTGCAGTCACGTGGCCTCCCCGAGGCTGCTCCGTGGGACAGCCAGCCAGGCTCCCGCCGGGAGACCAGGGGCATTTTTTTAGTCTTTTGCAAACAAACAGCCGAAGTGAGCAGCCCGGTGCATGCACATCTTCCTAACTTTCTCAGTGTGTCTTTTTCTTTCTTTTCTTTTTTTTTTTTTGTGGTACAGGGGATTGAACCCAGCGGCATTCTACCTCTGAGCTACATCCCCAGCCCTATTTTTTATTCTTTATTTTGAAACAGGGTCTCACTAAGTTGCAGAGTGCCTCACTAGGTAGCTGAGGCTGGCCGCGAACCCGGATCCTCCGGTCTCAGCCTCCCAAATGCTGGGATTACAAGCGTGTGCCACCATGCCTGGCTTCAGTGCGTCTTTGAGAGACATCCACCTTGGCACGGTGGCTGGCTCTAGGGCTTATCACCGGGCCTCTGCCACCCTTCGGCTCTGGCCCCCACCCCAGGGGTTCCTGTTGGGCCCTTGGTGCAGTTCCATCCCTATCTGCTCCCCTGCAGCGGCCAGGGTCCACTTGCTATGAAGCTTCTAGAACTGTGCTGCAGCCACCTCTGCTTCCGTGCTCTGTGTCTCCGCAGCCTGCGCCTCCTTCACGACGGCTCCCTGCCATTTGAATGGGCTCCAGGAGAAGGCTGGGTTGAATGCACAGCTGCAAGCTGCTGTTTTTTTCTCTTCTGCAGCACTAAGGGCTGGAAGCCAGGGCCTCTCGCATGCTAGGCAAGACCTCTACCCCTGAGCTATGTCCCGAGCCCTTTTGATTTTCTTTTGTTTTGAGATGGGTCTTGCCAAGTCGCCTAGGCTAACCTCGAACTTGTGATCCTCTTGCCTCAGCCTCCCGAGTAGCTGGGATTATGGGTGTGCACCACCAACCCCACTGCTGCTGCTGCCATTTTTATTTTTTGTGGCATCGGGGATTGATTCCAGGGGCCTTCTACCTCTGAGCTACATCCCCAGCCCTATTTTATTTTTTATTTTGAGACAGGTCTCACTAGGTGGATGAAAGTCTCACTGTTTGCTGAGGCTATCCTTGAACCTATAATCTTCCTGTCTCAGCCTCTCAAGTACTAGGATTACAAGTGTGCGCCACCACACCCAGCTTTGTATTTTGTTTTGAAACAAGGTCTTGCTAAGTTGCGGGAGGGTCTGACCGTGGAGCTGCGATCCTCCTGAACTAGGATGACATGCACGCACCGCCATGCCTGGCTTGCTCCTGCCTTTCACTGGACAGCTCTCATTAAACCTCCAAAAATTCATTTGTTCCAAGAGAAGGTGCACAAGCAGCGGCACATTTGAAAAGGCACAGGCAGGTGCCACAGGAAGACCCTTCACGGAGGCCCCGGCACTTCCCTGAGGAAGCCACTTGAGCTGTTTCACGGGCATCTTTGGAATTACGTGAACCTTTGCAGGAGAGGGGCTGGATTAACCTTTTTTTGTTTGTTTTGGGAATTTGCCTCTAAACTATACCCCAGTTCTTTAAAAAATGTTTTATTTTGAAACACAGGCTTGTTAGGTTGCTGAGGGTCTCTCTAAGTTGCCGAGGCTGTCTTGAACCTCTGATCCTCCTGTCTCAGCCTCCCAGGTACTGGGATTACAAGGTGCACCACCACGCCTGGCTGGAATTAAATTCTAGCTCATCTCTGATCATGGTTTATTCCAGCCCAAGTCTTAGTTCTTCCACTGATTAGAAAACTCTGCAAGCTGGGTGCAGTGGTGCATGCCTGTAATCCCAGCAGCTAGGAAGGGTGAGCCAGGAGGATTGCCAATTTGAGGCCAGCCTGGGTAACTTGCTGGGACCTTGCCACAAAATAAAAAATAAAAGAGGCTAGGGGTAGGGGGAAGGATGAGACGGGAGGATTGCAGGTTCAGGCCAACTTCAGCAATTTAGTGAGGCCCTCAACGACTTGGCAAGACTCTCAAAATAAAAAATAAAATAGACTGGGGGTGTAGCTCAGAGGTAGAATACCCCTGAGTTCAATCCCTGGTACATACAAAACAAAAAACAACAAACAAACAAAAAACAAAAGAAGAAGAGGAGGAGGAGGAAGAAAATTCACCTAGAGCATCCCGGGGTTTGGTATACACACACACACACACACACACACACACACACACACACACACCGCCACTCTCTGCCATAGACCCTCTGCATCTCACCCTACCCGGGGACTCTGAGGCCGTCTGCTCTGGGTTTCCGAAGCCCTGGACTCAGGGCAGCTTCAGGGCCTCGGCCAGCCTTGGACACCAGCCTTGGACACGGGCTGCGGCCTCTGCTCACAGTTAGATCTCTGCAGATCACCCTCAGGTCACCCCCCATTCATTCAGGGTGTGCACTAGTCCCTCTGCTACCAAGGCTGTCGGAGGGGGAGAGAGGAGAGAGAGCAGGAGAAAGCGTGCTCCCTCCAGCCCCGAGGTGCTCCTGAGAGAAGCCAGCCAGCAGTGGGCGCCGGCTGGCCGGGAGTCTACAGATCTTAGCCGCTGCTGTGGCCGCTGCTCCTAGTAATATAGCGCCCTGGGCCTTTGCTGACACCTCCCTGCAGACCCTCGCTGGGGTCCGAGGCTTCAAGCAGTGGGCTCCCTGCGCTGCCGGCACCTGCAGCCCTGGCATGGGTCCGAGGGGCGGCTGCCTTCACTGTGCTCCTGGGCGGTGAGGCCCCTGAGCAGGCCTCTCCCACCCACGCACCCTCAGGGTGCACTGCAGCCCCGTCCTGGGGCCTTGCTACGGATGCAGATTCCTCGGGGGGCGGGCACTCCCTCACATCTGCTCAACAGCTGTCTTTGGTCCCAGGCAGACACTGGGGATGAGGACACCTGGGCTAAGTCTCAGCCCCCTCCTCCATTCCAGGGCAACTGTGACCTGGAGCAGGGCTTCTGGGCCCACTAGGGCCTAAGGCAGCCCAGTGAGAGTGAGCCCTAGCAAGCCGGGCGTGGTGGCGCACGCTTGTAATCCCAGCATTCGGGAGAGGCTGAGACCGGAGGATCCGGGTTCGCGGCCAGCCTCAGCTACCTAGTGAGGCACGCGCAACTTAGTGAGACTCGGTTTCAAAATAAAGAATAAAAAATAGGGCTGGGGGTATAGCTCAGAGGTAGAATGCCCCTGAGTTCAATCCCCAGTGCCACAAAAAAAAAAAAAAAAAAAAGTGAGCCCTAGCTCCCTTCTCTGTGAGGATACAGGACAAGCCTGGGACACGAAGAGGGTCATGAGACTGGAGGCCCCGGGGGGGCCAGGGAGGAGCCCTCAAGGCCTGGGCTGAGGCCGCCCTTTCTGATTGGAGCAGCCTCGCCCTGGTCCCGCCTCCTCCCTGCTCATCTCCCAGGATCCCTTGCAGCAGCCCTCCAGCCCATTAGCAGGAACGCTCTGCAGCGGGCGGGCGAGTAGGGCGCAGAGAGCGCTAGAGGGACTCTCGGCATCATCTTGTCGCCCTCCAGGGGAGTGTCGTCATTTCAGCTCAAATCAGCAGAAAAGCCCCACAGAGGGGCCAGGGTGACTTTACAGTCACCTCGTCCCCTCAGAGCCCACTCTGCCCCTCCGCATCTTCAGTTGCAAGTGGAGTGGCCCCCAAGGGCCTGGGCTGAAGGGCTGGTCCCCAGCCTGCGGGGCTGCTGGAGATGGTGGAACCTCGGGAAGGAAGGGCGCTCAGGGGGATACGGGGCCACGGACCCTTCCTCCCTTTCTGCTTCCCCGGTGACTTGAGGTGTGCAGTTTCCACCATCACTTGCTCCTGTACCGATGTTCTTAGGACCTCAGCCCAGACCCAGTGCAGCAGGCCACGCGGCCACGGACTGGAACCCCACAGACCGTGAGCCCAAACCTTTCCTCTCAAGGCTGATTTTCTCAGGCATTTTGTCACAGTGACGAAGAGCCGACTAATGCTTTAGCCTTCCTGCTCAGCCTGGCCACTGTGTGCCGGGTTGAAGGTGAGGTGCTGGGGCCCGGGCTGAGCCCCTGGAAGGCTGGAGGGGAATGCCGAATTTGCTCAGTAAGAACAGAGCGCAAGCCGGGCGTGGTGGCGCACGCTTGTAATCCCAGCATTCTGGAGGCTGAGACCGGAGGATCTGGGTTCGCGGCCAGCCTCAGCTACCTAGTGAGGCACTCCGCAACTTAGTGAGACTCGGTTTCGAAATAAAGTGTAGAACAGAGCGCAAAATGCTGTCTCTGCTAGTGACCTCGCACAGCTGTCATTACCACCCTCCCCCAAGCACAGGATGACGAGTTGTGATTGTAGCCAATTTTCCTCCCTCCCTCCGTCCTTCCCTCCCTCTCTTTACGGTACTGGGGATGGAACTCAGGGCATTCTACCTCTGAGCTACACCCCCAGCTCTATTTTATTTTTTTATTTGGACACAGAATGTCACTAAGTTGCTGAGATCCTGGCTAAGTTGCTGAGGCTGTCCTTGAACCTGTGATCTTCCTGTCTCAGCCTCCCAAGTACTGGGATTACAGGTATGCACCACCGCGCCTGGCTTATGGCCACTTCACAATGAGGGGCTGGACCTGGAGCTGAAGCCCTGGAACGTCCCCTCTGCTAAGAGTACACACCAGGGACGACCTGGCATCTGGGCAGGTGCCATCGAAAGTCACAAAGGAGCAGACGGGCATGCCGGCCGCGTCCCCATCTGCCTAACCACCTTGGAGCCACATGGGCCTCAGGTGGGTGGAGATGGTCCTAAACTTAATTTGGTGTTGTCACCAACCACAGTCACTGTCGCTGGTGTGCTGACTTCCTGGAGCCGGCTGGTACATCCCTCCGCATGCCGCTGGCCCTGGCTAGCGCTCTTTCCTCCCTAGGACTTACAAGGAGTGCTGGTGCAGTGCGCTTTCACCCGGCCCCGCCCGCAGCTGGCTAGATGGCCGCCGGCAGAGGACACCCAGGTCTGCTGCTGTCCCCACCGAAGGGCCCTCGGGTCTGCTCAGCCTGCCTCTCTATTGGACGTCCCGCCGGTCCACTACACAAACGACGCCAGCCCCCGGCGACATCTGACGAGCAGCTAGTAGCAGCTGCTTTAGCTGCCTTAGTGCAAACTCAGTGGGAGAGAAACCCCCAAGATGCAGGGCCGCCTCTGTCCTCCAGAGTGTGGGGCTAGCACGCACAACGCCCCAGGTTCGAGTCCCAGTATTGAGAAAAAGAAAAGGAAACGCAAGGTTTGCCGGTTCAGTAATGTTGTGGGATGTCTGGGCGCCCCTCCACCCCCAAAGGTGAACAAAAAGTTACTGCCTCTCCCGTGAGCTCGCACACATATGCACATGTACATGCATGCACAGGCACGTGCACACACACGTGCGCCCACACACACACACAGTGCTTGGAGGCCTTTTTTTTTTTGTTTTTTGCAGTCCTGGGGATTGAACCCAGGGGCATTCTACCTATGAGCTACACCCCCAGCCCTATTTTTTATTCTTTATTTTGAAACAGGGTCTCCCTGAGTTGCAGAGGGCCTCACTGAGTAGCTGAGGCTGGCTGCGAACCTGGATCCCGTCTCAGCCTCCCAAGTACTGAGATTACAGGTGTGTGTCACCACGCCCAGTCTTTCTGAGATTTGAAAGTGGCACGGCCACAGGGAGTGTGTCTTTTCAACACCTCTGGGAAGCCACCCACTTTGAGTGGGAGCAGAGCAAGAGCAGGCCGGGCTGCAGCTCCGAGCCCTCTGCCGGTACTGTGTGGCCGCCCTGGTGGTGCCTGCGGGTCACTGCACGTGGCGGGCCACTCGGAGCCCTGGAGAGTGCCCGTGGGCGAGCCCACGGCAGGCCCTCTGCTGATAACTCTCTGCCGGGCTCCACTGGGCCTGGGGTGCTGCCCACCCAATATTCACCCCGCCACCCATGGTAAACGTGTCACACCACTTTGTAGCTTTGTACCCCACCCCCAAACTCAGCCGCAGAGGCGGGGTGTTGCCCTTGACCTTTTGTGCTTCCGCCTGGAGCAGCAGACGCACTGACGGGCCGCTGCGGGCACCAGATGCAGGGCTTCTGTTTGCGCTAGCCAGCTGGACAGGTGCGGGGACTCAGATGCTATTTTTTTTTTTTTTGGTACTGGGGATTGAACTCAGGGGCATTCTACCTCTGAGCTATACCCCCAGCCCTATTTTATATTCTTTATTTTGAAACCGAGTCTCACTAAGTTGCGGAGTGCCTCACTACATAGCTGAGGCTGGCCTCGAACCAGGATCCTCCGGTCTCAGCCTCCCAAATGCTGGGATTACAAGCGTGCACCACCACGCCCGGCTCCTCAGATGCTGTTGGTCACACGTCACACTGCCCTGTGAAGGCCGGGTCTTGGCTGAGGGTCACCCTGCAGACAAGGGGGCCGGGCCTCTGGTGGGCATTAGCAGCGGTGGACTGGCATGGCAAAGTGTGGCTTTTCCAGGCCTCGGCCCTCTGAGGGGGGCGGGGTGCCCATGGCCACCCTGCTCTGGCTGGCGGGAGGGGGGGCAGCAAGCGGTCAGAGGTTCAGCAGGTTTCCCCTTGGGAACACCCCGAGTCCTCTGCCCCCGATTGCCAGTGTGACTTCCAGCCTGTGCCTCAGTGTCCCAGCAGCCCCAGCGCAGCCCTGCTTCCGCAGTGTGGTCCCGGCCGTCCCTGCACAGGACGAGGCCCCAGGGACCTGGCTCTGCACCTACACACTTTGCTTCAGGACCAAATGCTCCAGAAAGTTCTGCCTGGGCTCTCCCGGAACAGCCCCGGGGCCTTGCAGGGACTCAGCTAGGCAAGCCACATCACGCTGGCCCCTCGGGAAGGCTGCCTGGGACGCTGCCTTCCGTGCGGGCACAGGGGCTGCACCAGGACACCAGGACGAAGGGCAGAGGGGAGCCACAGGTCAGAGGTCAGGCCGGTCCTGGGGCTGGGACCCTTGAGGGTCAAGAGTTCAAGTCACACCTGTGCTCTGGCCCTGAGCAGCCGGACCTGACCGGAGTTGCCTCCCAGGCCCTGTGGAAGCGACAGAGACTCAGCCATTCAAGGCAGTAGATATACGCTCAGGAAACCCGCCATTAACCCTGCAGTAGACCACTGGGTCCAACGAGACTCAGGCAGGAGATGGGGGACAAAGGATGGTGACAGAAACTGACCATGCGCCGCCTGTACCTGCCGCCGCCTGTGCCACCTCGGCCAGCCTTGGCTTCCACTCTGACAGTGGCAAAGCTGTGCCCTGACCTGGGTGATCCTGCTGCAGCGCCCCCCCCCCCCCAGAGAGGTCTCTGGACCCCTCCTGAGATAGCGCCGCCAGGGCAGTCAGCACTGCGCCCAGCTCGGTTTTGCCAATCTGCTGCCTCTTTACACGGAGGACACATTCTAGGGGGCCCAGAATGCCTCGAGATGTTCTGGGGGTGCGGTGGCCTGCAGCAGGATCACCCCGGTGACAGCTGGGGTCCCCGTGCCCAGCCCTCCATTTGCAGGAAGGTCCTATGGGGTTCGGGGCTGCAGCCGTTTCCGCGCTGGTGGCCTTGTGCAGTAGGGGACAAGGTCCTGTGCAGTCGGAGCATCCTGGAGGCTTGGACGTGGAGCTGAGCTCTGGGACGGGGACAGATGCCCTGGTCACTTAGCCTTTCCTGGGCCGGCGGGTGAGAATCACACGGAGGCTCCCTGCTGCTGCTGCAGAGAGGCCCTGGGAGCCCCGTGACCCCAGGGCCATCCGGGGCAGGGGCCCCCCACGCACACAGCGCCCAGCAGGTGGGGCTGGGGGCCGCTGCCTGCACCGACCCTTCCACTAGTCAGAGCTGCCTTTCCCTGGGGGGTCTCCCAATTATCCAGGGCACCTGGGCAAGTGTCCCCCAAACCTCGTCTCCAAGAGCTGGACACAGAGGCTGACGTGTGCCTGGAGTACAGGTGTGTCTGCAGCTGGCTCCAGATGTGGGGAAGCTGCCCCGTCCCCCGCGTCCCCCGCGGCAGCTGAGCAGGGTGGGCAGCCCTCCGGATCTTGGTGCCTCCCTTCCTGGTCAGGTGGGCTGTGTGCCGTGGTGTGGGCACCTGAACATGGGCGCTGCCTGTCTACCTTGGGGGGCCCGGGTCCAGCGGGGCAGACCTGCCATCCCAGTCAAGACATCGAGAGGGATGGAGGGAGCCCCCCACCCAGAAAGCCAGGCTCGAGGCCACACTCGGGATAGCAGCACCTACTATGCGCCGTACCAGGCCCGCGCCTACTGTGTGCGCTCCCATGAGCGTCACCAGCAAGCTTGTCAGCAGTGTTGTTACACACGGCGTCTGGGGCCAGAGAGGCTGAGCTACTTGTCCAAGCCACAGAGCCGGCAGGGGTGGTCGCTCAGAGGAGGCACTTCGAGGCCACCTGTTTCCTTTCCCCGGGTGCCATGGGACCCCGCACCAGTAGCAGTCACTTCTCACTCCCCCGCCCCACTGGTGACCTCCTGTCTTTCCACTTCTGGGGAGTCGCCGGCTCCAGACGTTGTGTAAGGAGAAGCAGACAGAGAGGCCTTTGGTGTGTGCCTTCTTTCCATAGCATGTTTTCAGGACTTAGCCACTTTGAAGTCAGCACTTCCCCCCTTTTATGGCAGAATAACTTCCTTTTGTGCAGACAGAACACACAGGGTGGCCATTCTCCCACGATGGGCATTTGGGTTGTTTTTGTTTTTTTTTTTTGTCTACCGTGCTGAGAGCTGCCACAAGGGTTTGTTCAAATACCCGTTGTTTTCCCTTCTGAGTTAGCTTTTTGTCTCTGTGAGCAAAATACCTCACACAAGCAAGGGAGTCGAGCTTTATTTAGGTCATGGTTGCAGGGATTGAGTCTAAAGTTGGCTGACTCAAAGGCAGAAACCTGGCGGCAGGGCGGGGCAGAGGAAAGGTGCTCTGCTCCTAGCAATCCGGAAGTGGGAAGGGGAGTGGTGGAGAGAGAGACAGACAGATAGACAGAGGGGCAGAGAGAGACACAGAGAGAGAGAGACGGAGAGAGAGGCAGAGAGAGAGAGAGGGAGAGAGAGACACAGAGAGAGACAGAGAGACAGACAGACAGAGAGAGGGGGGGGAGGCCTTTGGTGACCCACACCTGGGCGTGGAACTTCTGGGTCACGTGGCTACTAGGTTTAACCTTTGCGGAGGCGCAGGCTGCTTCTCGGGGCGCCTCCGTTCACTGCATACTCCCTCCCCCCCCACTGACCTTGGTTCCTCTGTACCTTCCCCGGGCGGTACTCCTGGTCTCATGACCTCGGGATGGGGCAGACAGGACGTGCGCCCCACCTGGATCTGCTCCGCGTTCCCCGAGGACCGAGGACCGCTGACACGGAGCGATGAGCCTTCGAGGGGGAGCCTTTGGGGCGGCGACATCAGAGCCGCGGACTCCTGGGGTCACGGTTCCCGTGACATTCCCGGGTGCTGGGTCAGAGACCGGTAGCAAAAGGAAAGGAGTAGGAAGGAGGAACGGCGCAGCGCCTCAGAACCAGGCGGGGGGCGCCATGTGCACTCAGGCGAGTCCCCCAAAGAGCGGGAACTCGGGCGGGCCGAGGGGTGGAGCTCCCCAGGCCGAGGGGTGGAGCTCCCCAGGTCGAGGGTGGAGCTACCCAGGCCGAGGGGTGGAGCTCCCCAGGTCGAGGGTGGAGCTACCCAGGTCGAGGGTGGAGCTACCCAGGCCGAGGGGTGGAGCTCCCCAGGCCGAGGGGTGGAGCTCCCCAGGTCGAGGGGTAGAGCTACCCAGGCCGAGGGGTGGGGCTACCCAGGTCGAGGGGTGGAGCTCCCCAGGCCAAGGGGTGGAGCTCCCCAGGCCGAGGGGTGGAGCTCCCCAGGCCGAGGGGTGGAGCTACCCAGGCCGAGGGGTGGAGCTCCCCAGGCCGAGGGGTGGAGCTCCCCAGGCCGAGGGGTGGAGCTACCCAGGCCGAGGGGTGGAGCTACCCAGGTGCCCGTCAGCGGGTGGGCGGATGACGTCACCTCCCTCATTCAATGGGACAGTGTTTACTCAGCCCTGACAGGGAAGGAAACTCCCGCCCAACCTGCGTGAACTGTGACGACATTGTCCAGTGAGCTACACCAGGCGGGAAGGACGCGTACTGCACACTCTACTCGCTCACAGGAGGTCCTGGGAGCTGTCAGATCCACAGACACAAAGTAGGCGGGTGCCAGAGGCCAGGGAGGGTGAGGTCAGGGTTCAACTGGGACAGAGATCCAGTTTGGAGAGAGGAGAAAGTGGAAGGCGGTGTGCACAGCAGTGCAGACACGGTCAAGGCCCTGAGCTGTGCTCTTAGAACTGGTTAAGATGAGAAAGGCGACTGCGGTGTATTTTACCATAATTAAAAAGAATAGTGGGGCGTGGTGGCACACACTTGTAATCCCAGTACTTGGGAGGCTGAGACAGGAGGATCCCGGTTCCCTGCCAGCCTCAGCTACCTGGTGAGGCCCTCGGCAATTTAGTGAGACCCTGTTTCAAAATAAAGAATAAAAATACAGATGGGGGTGGAGCTTGGAGGTAGAATGCCTCTGGGTTCAATCCCCAGTGCCGAAAGAAAAAAAAAAGCTTAGGGAGAGGAAACAGGTGTCAAGGTGTACACCTGTAATCCTAGTACTTGGGAGTCTGTGCCAGGAGGATCACAGATTTGATGCCAGCCTCAGCAACCCAGCAAAACCCTGTTTAAAAATAAAAATAAGAAGGGCTGGAGTATAACTTGGAGGTAGAATGCACCTGGGTTCAGTTCCGGGCAACACACACACACACGCACACACACACACACACACACACACACACACACACACACAGAAGGGCGTAGCCTGCAGTCCTTTGGGCCTCTGCATCCTTCTGCGCACCGCCCCTGGTGGCCTCACAGCAGGTGCCACATTACCAGGTGCCTGGCAGGAGCCAGCTGAGTTGCTTGCCGACACACTGGGCTTCGACTCTCGTCCATCACAGCACCTGCTCTCCGGGTGGGGGTGGGGCGGAGCTGCTGCCCGTGAGGTAGGCACGGCTGCCCTGTCCGGTTGTGTAGGTCGCTCAGCGCAGGAGAGGAGCATGTGCTGGGAGTGGGGCTTGAGCCCAGCCTGCACGCAGGTCTCCATGCCGCGCCCGCCGCCAGCCGGCCTGTACAGAGGGCGCCTTGTCAAACTTGTGCAGCCGGGCGTGGTGGTGCACGCCTGGAATCCCAGGACTTGGGAGGCTGAGACAGGAGGATCTCAGGTTCGAGGACAGCCTCAGCAAGTAGGGAGACTCTCATCAACCTAGCGAGACCCTGTTTCCAAATAAAAAGAGCCAAGTGTGGTGGTGTGCGCTTGTGATCCCAGAACTTGGGAGGTTGAGACAGGCAGACCGCAGGTTCGAGGACAGCCTCAGCAAGTAGCGAGACTCTCATCAACCTATGAGACCCTGTTTCAAAATAAAAATAAAGTAGGGCTGGAGATGTAGCTCAGAGGTAGAATGCCCCTGGGTTCAATCCTCAGAGCCACATAAAATCAAACCAAACCTGCACAAAGGTCCTTGGGCTAGCAGAGGTGGCCTGTTATCCAAAACCTGGCGCTTGTGGGCAGGACCGTGGGCCTGTGTGCTTCCTGGAGCGAGGGCCTCGGTCCTGGCCAGACTCTACCGGGGAATCCCAGTCCAGCAAGAGGCCAGGAGCCCCGAGGAGGAGGCCGGCCCAGTGCAACGCAGGCAGCACCCCAGACGGTCCATTTTCCAGTGCAAAAGAGGTGGGCATCTGGCAGGAACAGGAAACGGCGCAGAGCCCAGGAAGGCGGTGTGGAGGACTCTTAAAACGCTAAACACAGAATTAGCTCACGACCTACCCAGCAATCCCACTTTTATGTCCCCAGAGAGCTGAATGTGGGGTCTTGGTAGATTCGGAAGCCCTGGGTGCTGGTGGCCGCAGGGCGGGGCGAGCCGCTGTCCACCCTCCTGCAGAGAGGGGCGAGGCGCTTGGAGTGCACGATGGAAGAAAGAAGACGCACGGCGGGCGTCCGGCCACTTCTATGAAACGTTGAGACAGGCCATCCACAGGAGGGAAGCAGATGTGGGGGAGGGGGACTGCTAATGAGGACAAAGTTTGCTTTTTTTTTTTTTTTTTGCGGTACTAGGGATTGAACCCAAGGGCATTCTACCTCCGAGCTATACCCCCAGCCCTATTTTTTTATTCTTTATTTTGAAACAGGGTCTCACTCACTAAGTTGTGGAGGGCCTCACTAAGTAGCTGAGGCTGGCCATGAACCCGGATCCTCCTGTCTCAGCCTCCCAAGGACTGGGATTACAAGTGTGCACCACCGCACCTGGTTCGAGGTTTCCTTTGGGGAGAGGCAAACAGAACTTAAGAGGTGGATCTACCGCCTTGTGAGTGCGCCACAGGTCAACGCACACTTCTATTTTATGTGTGTTTCACTATTCCCCCCCCCCCTTTTTTTTTTTTTGGTACTAGGGATTGAATCCAGGGGCATTCTGCCTCTGAGTTATACCTCCAGCCCTTTTTAGTTTTTATTTTGAGAGGTGGGTCTCGCTCAATTGCGGAAGCCGGCCTCAAGCCTGCGATCCTCCTGTCTCAGCCTCCTAAGCACTGGGATTCCAGGCGTGGGTCAACACGCCCGGCTTTTACCACTATTCTTTTTGGCATTCAAGCAAGGAGCTCGAATGCAGGAGGTCCTAGGAACAAATCCAAAGCTATCCCAGCTCAGAGCAGCTGCAACCTAGAGCCCGAGGTGCCCACTCTGCCCGCCCCATCTGGGGTGTCCTCTCTGCTGTGCCACCCTGGCTCTGTGCCGTCCCCTGCCACTTGTGCCCACAGCCTTTTTTTTTTTTTTTAATGGATATGTACTTTGTTTTTTTTTTTTTTTAATTGAGAGTTCACTAATGTGACAGTCGCATGTGACGGTTCACCGACTTGACGGTCGCGTGTTTAAAGTGCATAATCTGAAGCCGGGCCTGGTGGCGCACGCTTGTAATCCCAGCATTCAGGAGGCTGAGACCGAAGGATCCAGGTTCAAGGCCAGCCTCAGCTACCTAGTGAGGCACTCTGCAACTTATTGAGACTTGGTTTCAAAATAAAGAATAAAAAATAGGGCTGGGGGTGTAGCTCGGGGGTAGAATGCCCCTGAGTTCAATCCCCAATACCGTTAAAATAAATAAATAAAAAATAAATAAAGTGCATAACCTGATGGCATTGGCTGTCTTCACAGAGCTGTGTGCCAGCACCTCTGTCTAGCTCCACACCATACTCCTCACCCCCAAAGGGACCCCTGTCCGCATGAAGCACCTCTCCCCACTCGCCCCTCCCCAGCCCCCTGGCAAGCACCCAGCTGCTCTCTGTCTCTGGATCTGCCGATTCTGAACATTTCACAAGAATGAAGTCAGATGATTGAGGCTTTGTTTACAGCAGCCATTGCTACATCCATCCACACCACCACACATGCCAACGCTCCCACTCTTTTCATGGCTGAGTAATATTCCATTGCACAGGTCCTTGCGGCTTTGTTTACAGCAGCCTTTGCAACATCCATCCACACCACGGCACATACCAACGCTCCACTCTTTTCACGGCTGAGTAATATTCCATTGCACGGGTCCCCAGGAGCACACCTTCGGCCTTCCCAGACTCGGGCCGGCTCAGCCTTGCTGTAGCTCCGCATCTCCCGGTGAAGGCGGGAGAAGGGGTGAATGTGCGCCGCCTGCAGGGTGGTAACTCGCTGCCCCCGGCCTCACCTGGCGGAGGTCCCGCCAGTGTTTCTGGGTGCCGTGGGGGGGGGGCCGAGCCAGGCACAGGATTCTGCAGTCTGAGCTCCCGCCCTGCACCAGCTGGGTCAACAAAGGACCAAGGACCTCTGGGAAGTCACCTTTGGTGCCTCCATTCTGGCATGTGGTCCCATCCCGTAAGTCACGGGGCACAGGCGGAGTGGAGGAGGCCAGGGTGGGGTCCCGTCCGCACCAGGGTCTCGGCCCTGACCCTCTGCCTAGCGAGGGTGAGCCTCAGGCCCGGGGGCCACTCAGGACAGACAGACAGACAAGGACAGTCACACGCCCGTGGGCCGAGCCACCAGGTCTCACTGGCTGAAGCCCCCAGCATCGAGGGCCAGCGGGCCTGCGAGGGGCGTGACTCAGGGTCCCGAGGGGGTCCCTGGCTGTGCGACCTCCTTCCCCCCGCTGACCAGGTCGGAGCTGACCTGCAGGGCAACTGGCTTTGGGGCGTGGAAGGGCACACGTGACTTGGCTCACAACGAGGACTCTGTCCATGCGTTAGCCCATATGTCCAGCCACGATCTGCCCATCTGTCCTTCCATCTGTCCACCAGCCCATCGATGCCAGGCGGGTGGACTCTGAGGTCAGGGGTCATGGTAGGGGATGGACAATGTGTGGCCCTGTCTTTGAGGGACACACAGCTCAGTAGGATGCAGCCCAGCGAGGTCCAGCCCAGTCCGGCCAGGCGTGCAGCGGTGCCCGGGGAGGATCCCAGCGGTGTGGATCGCGGGCGGCAGGCACAGGTGACAGCCCAGGCCATCGGCCACCAGGGAGCACGTGCTGGGGACTCGGGGGGCCGAGGGAGAGACGGCGACTGGTCGGGGATCCAAGGATGGGGTGTGGACAGGCCGGACGCGGTCAGCCGAGGTCTTCTGTGGGCACCCACGTCACCACTGTCCTGGACATGCCCGGCACCCAGGCCGAGGAGAGACAGCACCCAGCCGGAGCCCGCCCGGCATCCTCCGCCCCCGCGGCCTCCGCAGCGCCACGCGGCCGGAAGCCGGCCAGCTGCAGCGGCGGGGTGGGCCGGCTCGTCATGCGTCTTGTTTTGTTAAAGTTCAAGATGTTGGACCGAGCTGCGCATGAGGCTTGGTTTAAAATAAAACCAGAGCTGCGTCAGTGTGTGGGCCCGCTCCGCGAGGCAGGCGCAGGGTGGCTGTGTGGCCCGGGGGTGTCACCGCCAGGGCCCCGGCGAGCTGTCCTGGGAATCCGGGGGCGGAGCAGCTTGCCGGAGCCCTGGGCTGGCTCAGACGCAGTGAAGCAGAGTCTCACAGTCAGAGTCCCCTCGTGGGGTTCAGGCCTAGCGTTCTCCAGCGTGGCTCGGGGACCAGGCAGCGCCCCGGAACCTTCTCACCCAAGCAAACAGACAGACAGATGGCATTTTCTGAGCCCCTAAACTGTGGCGCACCAGCTGGAAGTGGGCTCCCCTGGAGGCTTGGGGGGCGGCGTGTGGCGTGTGGCTGGCGTGCCCCTTTCCCCTCACCCTGGGACAGCGGGGACAATGTTTGACACTGTCTGGAGGCCAGGAGCCTGGTGAGGGACAGGCGCTGCCAGGGGCCACCTGACCGCAGCCTGCCACTCCTTAGTCCTGGGCTAGCAGACAGTTCAAATCAGAGATGCAGAGGCCGATCTGCTGGGGAATTCTCATAAACTGGCCTGTCACTTCCCTTGGCCTTCTTGCCGGGGATACAGATGCAAAGGCTGGAATTTCAGTGGCCATCTTGTAACTGCAGGTATGGCCAATTTATCTATCTATCTGATTATTTATTTATTTATTTATTTAATTTTGTGGTGCTGGGGATTGAACTTAGCAGTCTTCTACTTCTGAGCTATACCCCCAGCCCTATTTTATTTATTTATTTTTTGTGCGGTTACTGGGGATTGGACCTTCTGGCATTCTATCTCCGAGTTATACCCCTAGCCCTATTTTTATTCTTTATTTTGAAACAGGGCCTCACTAAGTTACAGAGGGCCTCACTAAGTAGTTGAGGCTGGCTGTGAACCTGCGATCCTCCTGTCTCAGCCTCCTAAGTACAGGGATTACAAGTGTATACCACCACGCCCAGCTTTATTTGTGTTTTTATTTTGAAACAGGGTCTCACTTAGTTGCGGAGGGCCTCGCTAAGTTGCTGAGGCTGGCTGCAGACCTGCAATCCTCCTGTCTCAGCCTCCCAAGTACTGGGATTACAGGTGTATGCCACCACGCCCAGCTTGGCCAAGCGAATTTGAGCTGTTAAACCTTTGACTTGTTGAACTGATGCCTTCACCTATCAATCAACCTCCAGATTTAAAGACAAAACTTTTTTTTTGAAAAGTTGCTATTTACTTAGACTACCTTAAAAGTGGAAGCTAGGCCTTCACGGACGAATTTGGCAAGGTAGTGTCTAGCTCAGGGGCTCCATGTCCCCGTGTCCTCGGGGCCTGTGCTCCTGTTCTCTTAGTCCTATAAACCAGAGGGACCACTGCTCATAACCCCCAACTCTTCAGGGGGGCTGAGCAAAGAAAAGAGCCCCAGCCCCCGGGGACAGGGCCGGGGAAGCAGGTGCTATAAGCCAGACATCTGTCCACACTTCTCTCCTCCTCCCTATGGGGAAAGCCCAACGATGACCCTGTGACACAGCTCCCTTCTCTGCACCCACAAGGATGGGTACGTCTGGACGGGCCGGTCCCACTGACACGGCTGTGTGAGCACCTCCAGCCCGGGAAGGACCTGGTCACAGCTTGATACAGGGCAGGTAAGATGTGCCCAGGAGATGGCGGGCCCATGGAGGTGACAAAGACAAGGCCCAGCCAGCGGGGAGGAGGAGGGTGGCTGAGGAGGCTCCCGGTGAGGGAGCACGGCAGAGCCATGCTGGGCCTTGGAGCTGGGCTGAGGAGCCGGACTTGTCCGTGGGTGGTGGCAGATGGGGAGGGCTTCTTGGGCAGACAGGTGACAGTTTCGTGGACAAGGTAGGGGCCGGAAGAGGGAGGGTCTAGGGTAATCGGGGAGGCCCACTCGAGGACAGGGCCTGCTCAGGCTACCTCCAGCTCGTCTGCAAATCTCAAGTACAGCTCCCTGGAGCCCTGGGCAGGGGTCTCCCACCTGCATCCCCAGAATTCAGGTCTGCCAGCTGAGGAGGAGGACAGCCCTCAGGTTGTCATTAGCAGAGGACCCCAGCACCGGTTTGGCTCCCCCCCCCCAAAAAAAAGCTAGATCCTCATTCTTGGAACCTGGAGGTGTGACTTCATTTGAACAAAGTCTTTGCAAACGTAATTAAGGCTGTCAAAGGGAGATGACCCTGGGTTTATGTTCTTTTCTTTTCTTTCTTTCTCTCTCTCCTTTTTTTCTTTTTTTTTTTTTGCCTTACTGGGGATTGAACCCAGGGGTATTCTACCTCCAAGCTACACCCCCAGCCATATTTTTTATTCTTTATTTTGAAACAGGGTCTAAGTTTCGGAGGGCCTCACTAAATAGCTGAGGCTGGTCTCGAACCCGGATCCTCCAGTCTCAGCCTCCCAAGTACTGGGATTACAAGTGTGTGCCACTACCCGGCTACGATATTTCTAAATCCAACAACAGGTGTCCTCATCAGCAGCAGAAGAGGAGAAGACACACGATGCCTTGTGAAGTCAAAGGTGGGGACCAGTGTGACGGGGCCACACGCCAGGGGCACCTGGAGCCCCAGGAGTGGGAGGAGGCAAGAAGGACCCTCCCCTCTCCCCGCAACTTCTGGAGGGAGCACGGTCACACCTCGATTCCACCCAGTGAGACCTGCTCCTGGCCTCTGATAAGCCACCCCCATGTGGCCATCTGTGGGGTGGCCCTGGGGACTCGCACAGCCCTGCTATGGTTTACACAGGTGTGTTGCGGGCTCGGTCCCCAGAAAATGGCACTATTAGGAGTGGAGGGACCTTTAGTGGGGGAGGCACTAAGTTGTGGAGTGCCTCACTAGGTAGCTGAGGCTGGCCGCGAACCCGGATCCTTTGGTCTCAGCCTCCCGAATGCTGGGATTACAAGCGTGCGCCACCACGCCCGACTCTCCTTTTCTTTCCAGACACAGGGTGGGCGGTTTTTCTCTACCCTGTTTGACATCTTCCCCCGGGCCCAAAGTGACGGGGCCGACTGAAATCCCTAACACACAGCCCATAGAAACCCTTTTTGTAAACTGGGGGTGGCGGCACATGCCTGGAAACCCAGTACTTGGGAGGTTGACCCAGGAGGATCACAGGTTCGAGGACAGCGTCAGCAACTTAGGGAGACCTTCCGCAGCTTAATGAGAACCTGTTTCAAAATTTAAAAAAGCCTCAGGGTGTAGCTTAGAGGTAGAACACCTCTGGGTCCAGCCCTCAGTACCACAAAACCCAAACCAAAATAAAACAGCCCAAGGAAGGGGTTCTGGGGACCCTGATTTGCAGTCGGCTGGTCGGAAGCGCAGTGCCGCCCCTTGGGGCTGTGACGGGCACCTCAGGAGGAGGCCATCTTGGGGACTGGGTGCTTCCCCGTGGGAACTGAGTGAGGCCTCACTGGTGCAGACCCCCTGCAGGACTGCTTGCTCGGTTTCTTGCTCACAACTCAGTTCAGACTTGGGGTACAGCAGGAAGATCCTGAGCCCCGCCTTTCCTGCCGCTCCCTCAGCCCCTGCTGCTGCGGTGCACACGGAGCTTCTGTTAGCAAGTCTCCGTCTCGCTGGACCCAGCCCGTGCAGGAAACCCAGCCCCGAGCACTCCCTGGCACTCCCCCAGGGTGGGTGCATGAGTTTCCTGCTGGGGGTGCAGAGAGAGGACTGGAGAACCAACAGTTGGATGACTGCGTGGCAGAGGATGGGCAGGTGCAGGGCTGCAGGACCCAGGACCAACTGTACCAGGATCTCTCCATTGGACTTTGGTTTCCCGACCAGCGCTGCAGCCTCTTTGCTCCAGCGTGGCCAGAAGCCGCCCAGCGGCCCCTGAGCACGTCCTGCCTGGGCTCCTACTGTGGCCAACAGGAGGCTGCAGTGTCATTGCTTCCTGGCCTGGGTTTCCTCATCCTGCTGAGCTCGGCCGCCTCGCAGACCTTCTCTGGCCCTGGGGACCGGGCGGCACTGGGCTTCGCAGCCCCGCTGCACACAGGATTGCTGAGCTGCTCCCCACACGCTCTCCTGGACAGTGCTGGCCTTGAGCCCGCTGCAGAGCCGAGGTCCTGGCCTCGGAGCCTCGGTTTCCTCGCCTGAGCGCAGCTCACTGAGGGGGGCGATGTCTGTGGGGTGCTGGGGTGACGATGGGGGGCGCAAGCAGCCCCACAGTGCGTGGGACAGGCTCAGGAAACAGCCACTCACCATTGCTTTTTTTCTGACACCGAATATGTAACTCCAAAACCAGCTGGTTCTCCCGCACCGCCTGCTTACCCTAGAATTCAACTCTGGCTACCTCCCAGGGTCAGCGCAGGCGCTGCAGGGGAGGGGCGCAGGCCCTCAAGACACCACTGGGAGTGAGTGTGTGTGTGTGTGTGTGTGTGTGTGTATGTGTGTGACCACTGTGAGTGTGTGTGTGTGTGTGTGTGTGTATGTGTGGGACCCAGCTGACCACAGCTTCAGTGGCTCCTGCAGTCCATTGCAGGTAGGATGATTCCCTAGCACCCCACCAAACCCAGAGTGGTGCCTTTGTGTGATGATCATTTCTCTTAAAAAAACACGCCACAAGCCGGGCGTGGTGGCGCATGCTTGTAATCCCAGTACTTGGGAGGCTGAGACTGGAGGATGTGGGTTTGCAGCCAGCCTCAGCTACCTAGTAAGGCCCTCCGCAACTTAGTGAGACCCTGTTTCAAAATAAAGAATAAAAAATAGGGCTGGGGGTGCAGCTCGGAGGTAGAGTGCCCCTGGGTTACATCCTCAGTACTACAAAAACCAAAAAACCAAAAAAAAAAACCACACGTCACAAAAACATTGGGGCAGGGCCAAAGGGGAGGTCCAGATTCTGTGACTTGGACCCACCAACCCGGTTGCTTTCCAACCTCTTCTCAGGGTTTTAATTTTTTTGGAACTGGGGATTGAGCCAGGGGCATTCTACCTCTGAGCTACACCTCAGTCCTATTTTTTATTCTTTATTTTGAAGCAGGTCCCTTGTTTTTGTTTTTGTTTTGCAGTATTGGGGATTGAACCCAGGGGCATTCTCCCTCTCAGCTACACCCCCAGTCCTATTTTTTTTTTTTTTATTCTTTATTTTGAAACAGGGTCTCACTAAGTTGCGGAGAGCCTCACTAAGTAGCTGAGGCTGGCTGAAAACTCAGATCCTCCGGTCTCAACCTCCCAAGTACTGGGATGACAAGTGTGCTCCACCACGCCCGACTAAGTCCCCTTGTGTTACCTCCAAACCCCGTCTTTCTGGCCTCCCCGTTCGCAGGGTGGTTTTCTCTGGTACGCGTACCCCACATCACAATTCTCATCCTGACTGAACCTGGCATCCCTGGGGGTTAGGATGAGGTGGCATCGCTGGCTAAGTCCCCGGGAGCGAGGACCAGGTGGGCAGGAAGCTCCAACCTGCTCAGGTTTTTGGCTGACCAGCCCTCCAGCTGGGGCCTCTCCAAAAGTCATCTCAGTAACAAAGACTGAAAATTCCCAGGGTTTTAGTTCCATCCCAGGAAGTAGAGACAAAGACCAAATATTTTGTGTCACACCGTAGGTGTCGCCTGTCCAGGGACCCTGCATCGGTAGACAGACTCTCCTCAAAAACCAGCCAGGCGTATCACGCTTGTCATCCCAGCATTTGGGAGGCTGAGACCGGAGGATCTGGGTTTGTGGCCAGCCTCAGCTACCTAGTGAGGCACTCCGCAACTTAGTGAGACCCGGTTTCAAAACAAAGAATAAAAAACAGGGCTGGGGGTGTAGCTCGGAGGTAGAATGCCCCTGAGTTCAATCCCCAGTACCACAAAAAACAAAACAAAACAAAACAAAACAAAACCAGACTCGGTCGGGTGTGGTGGTGCATGCCTGCAATCCTCGCACTTGGGAGACTGAGACAGGAGGGTCACAGGTTTGAGGCCAGCCTCAGCAACTTAGCAAGACCCTCAGCAACTTAGTGAGACTCTGTTTCAAACTAAAAAAATAAAATGGGGCAGGGGGTGTAGCTCAGAGGGAGAATTCTTCTGGGTTCGACCCCCAGTACTATAACACCCCCAAACCAAACCAAACCAAACCAGGGGTTTCCTGCCCCACACGCTGGGGCCCTCCTGCTCTGCCAGGCCCTGGCGCTCCCTCCCTGCTGGTCAGAAGGGACAAGTGCACAGTCCTGTGGTCACTGCAGCTGCTGGATCTCCTGGGCCCTCCGGGGCCTGGTCTGGGAGCAGAGGGTGCAGACCTCCCTCCTGGCCCAGGCTTCCCACACCCCAGGCCCCCATGGTCCCTCCAGCTGAAGAACCTTCTGGGCAGAATCCTGTCTTGTCCAGCTCTGTGATCATTAATTTGTGATTAAGATTCTTGACCAGTCTACTGAAACTTCTCCTAGGCCCATCCGTGCAGTTCCTTCTAAAACCCAGTTTTATCCAGACACAGTGGCACACGCTTGTAATCTCGGTACTTGGGAAGCTGAGACAGGAACATTACAGGTTCAAGGCCAGCCTGAGCAACTTAGCAAGACCCTCAGCAACTTTGTGAGACCCTGTTCCAAAATAAAAAATAAAATAGGAAGCCGGGCGTGGTGGTGCACGCCTGTAATCCCAGCATTTGGGAGGCTGAGACCGGAGGATCCGGGTTTGCAGTCAGCCTCAGCTACCTAGTGAGGCACTCTGCAACTTAGTGAGACCCGGTTTCAAAATAAAGAATAAAAACTGGGGCTGGGGGTGTAGCTCGGAGGTAGAATGCCCCTGAGTTCAACCCACAGTACCAAAAAAAAAAAAAAATAATAATAATAAAATAAAATAGGGCTGGGGGTGTAACTCGGAGGTATAACACTCTTGGGTTCAGTCTCCACTACCAAGATGGAAATAAAAAAAAAAAGAATAAAAGTAAACTCCAGTTTTAGCTGAAGCATCCCTGTCCTGCTGTCTGTCCGTGCACTGACGCCTGCTTCTCCGCGGCTGTCCGTCTCCATGGCGCATGCCGCTCTGCGCGGAGCTGGTCCAGGTCTGCACTGAGGGCTCCCTCCCCGGGGACATCTTCCTCCTGACGCTCTCCCATTGCCTCTCGCGACAGTGCTGCACAAAGTCCTGTTTCGCTGCTTTGCTTCACTGCTCGGGGCCCTCACGGAGCAGGTGACGGTGACCCTGGGGCCACCAGAGCACCCGGCAGAGGGTCCCAGCCTGGAGGGAGGCGCAGGCCTGCCTAGAATCTCAGCGATCCCTCCTGGGCAACCGCACGGGCGGAGCTCGAGCTCTCTGTGGTCTTCCAAGGAGGGCTGTCTCTGCTGGGGTGCCTGGTCCCCAAAATGGTTAAACAGAGACCCAAACAATGTCACAGAGTCCTCCCCTCCTCACCTCTCTCTTTTTCTTTCTTTCGTACTGGGGATGGAACCCAGGGGCATTCTACTGAGCTACACCCCCGGCCCTTTTTTATTTAGAAACAAGGTCTCACTAGTTTGCTGAGAGCCTTGCTAAGTTGCTGAGGCTGGCCTCGAATCTGCGATCCTCCTGCCTCAGCCTCCCAGGTACTGGGCTTAGAGGCTTACGCATTGCTCTGAATACAGTTTGGTTTGGTCTTCAGGCTTTCCTCTTGGCCAGGGCAGCAAAAGCGGACATGGAGAAGCCCCGTCCCTTCTCAGTTCAGAACTGGGCTCTGCTCTGCATGCTGGCCAACAGCCCGGAATGGCGCTTACAGATCCCACCGCTAAGACCCCGGGTGCCCCCCGACCTAGGCGGGGCTCATCAAACTGTCTGGGCGTTGGTGATGGCTCTGATTACTGCCCACGCGCCCCTTCCTGACGGGGTGCAGCCAGGCCTCGGTTCCCCACACCCCGAGCTTCTCCTTCCCCAGGGCCTCCCGCTGATGTCACTACTCCTCTCACCAAAGAAGCCGCCCCGGATGGGGACCAGGTGCTTCCTCTAGACTGGGCCTTTCAGCCACAGTGGGACCTTCGTGACTCACCCCGACTGCACTGGGATGGACTGCAGGGACACCAAGTCACCCGAGACCCCGGGCTCTGAGTCCTAGGGGGAGCCCAGACCGGGGACCCAGTCGGTCCTGCCTGGAGGCCGGCGGGCAGCCAGATGGCCCTGGTGGCGCCTGATCACCAAGCGGGCGCTGTCTGCCTTTCCAGCACAACACACGGAGGGGGTGTGGGGTCTGCACAGCTCAGACGGGGCAGGCAACTCTTTTTTTTTGCAGTATTGGGGATTGAACTCAAGGGCATTCTACCTCCGAGCTACACCCCCAGCCCTATTTTTTTTTTTATTCTTTATTTTGAAACCGAGTCTCACTAAGTTGCGGAGGGCCTCACTAGGTAGCTGAGGCTGGCCTCGAACCCGGATCCTCCGGTGTCAGCCTCCTGAATGCTGGGATTACAAGCGTGTGCCACCACGCCCGGCTCAAGTGGGCAACTCTTACGCCTGATGAGTAACCCAGGAAGCATCTGGGCAGCGTTCACTGGTGACAAATGTCCAAGGTCAGGGTAGCCACTGGGAGGCAGGGGGCTGCCTGGAGGCGGGGGGCTTTGACCTCAGCTTTGAAGGACACTATAATCTGGGTGAGCAGACACGCAAGGGAACAGGTGGCTTTTCAGGGCACGGCTACTGGGACTGGGAACAAACCCACGGGCGGCGGGCGCTGGCTGGCTCTTCCTGCAGGTGGGCACGCTACAGAACCCCGGGGGTCTGTGGTGCGGGCCCCAGTCCCTCGGAGCCAGTGACGGCACCGCCCATTTGCAAGGAGTGGGCTGAGTCCTGGGCTTGCCCGCCAGGCTGGCGGATCTGTAGCTCAACTGAGCTCCGGCAAGTCATTCATCAAGGGCTTCAGCTCCAGGATAACAACTAAGACAGGAATCCCGACAGCCAGCGGCGAGGGGCTCAGGCGTGGTCCTGCCGCCCAGGCTGATCCGGGACAAGCACCAGGGCTCGTGGGCTTAGCCCAAACAGCTCTGATGTTTCAAATCCCGTGGAGCTTTGTGGAACATTCTAGACCTGCTTCTCTTTTCTGTTCTTTCAATTCCTTTGGGTTCTGATGGGTCCCCTCAGAATCCTACCTGGAAGAATGCCCCTGGATGCAGTTTAATTACGACTTTATATTCCAGGGGCCATGATGGCGCATGCCTATCATTCCAGTACTTGGGAGGCTGAGACAGGAGGGTTACAGGTGAGGTCAGCCTCCACAGTTTAGCGAGCCCCTGTTTCAAAATAAAAATAAGAGCCGGGCATGGTGGTGCACGCTTGTAATCTTAGCATTTGGGAGGCTGAGACCGGAGGATCCGGGTTCCTAGCTAGCCTCAGCTACCTAGTGAGGCACTCCGCAACTTAGTGAGACCCTGTTTCAAAATAAAAAATAAAAAATAGGGCTGGGGGTGTAGCTCGGAGGTAGAATGCCCCTGAGTTCAATCCCCAGTACTGCAAAAAAAAAAAAAATAAAAATAAAGAAGACCGCCCCCCACCCTTGCTGGCTGACCTGACCACTAGTCCCGGTGTCCAGCGGAGCCCACCTCCAAAGCAAAGGAGCGCGCCTGCATGTGTTCGCACATGCGCACTTTCTTGCTTGTTTTTATTTTAGTTGTATAGACCTATTAGAACAGTTTCAGGTATACAGAGATATCGTGGAGAAGGCACAGATTTCCCAAGCACTACACCTCTGCTTCTCTTCCTGGCACCAACACGATCAACACAACTCCCAAGCCTGGTTTTCACTAAGAAATCATCTTTCTGGCAGTGGCGCACTCCTGCGTGCATGGCGGACTCCACTAATGTCCCCCCGGGGGAACGTGGGCTGGGTCGGGGTCTGCACCTGGGCGAGGAGAGCTGCAGGCCAGAAGGCACAGGTGGGGTCGAAGGGCATTCCCATGCCACGTCTTGCGGTACTGGGGATCTGGCCCAGGGCTCCCATATGCCAGGCCAGCGCTCTGCCAAGGAGCTGCATCCCCACCCCTTCTTGTTTTTTATTGTGAGACACGGCCTCGCTGAATTGCCCAGGCTGGCCTTGGACTCGAGATCCTCCTGTCTTGGCCTCCCAGAGTCACTGTGGGATTACAGGTGTGCACCACTGTGGCTGGCTTGAATTTCACATTTTAATAGGAATTAATCCATTGTCCTTAGCGGAGGGTGCAACACTATAGAGCAAATGCTTTCCTCTCTTCCCATTCCTGACCACTCATTCCCTGGGGGGGGAAGGGAGGGAGGCTTTGTACGGAGGACAAAAACTGGCCCTAAATCAATTGTAATTCTATATGACAGCAACAAATGATCACACATCGAACACTAAAAATAGCTCTACATTATTTTCCAAAAATACAAAATAGGGATACAACTGACAAAATATTTGCAAGACTCATACACCCCAAACATTGAAATACGGCTGTGAGAAAGGAAAGTCGACCTGGAAACTTGGAGAGTGATTCCATGATTATGCAGAAGGCTCCTTACTGCCTGGTGACAATGCTGGCTCCCACAGATTGATTGACAGAGTCCAGGCAGTCCCAATCAAACCCCCAGCAGGCTTGTTTTTCGGAGAAAATGACAAGCTGATTGTAAAAATCTGTAGGGACATGGGACGCATCTAGAATAGCCAAAGCAATTCTGCGCACGGTTTGCAAAAGAACGAAGCTGGGGGATGACCTCCAATGTGACTCAGGACTCACTAGAAAGACAGGTTAGTCAAGACAGAGCAGCCAAGAGACAAACTGACCCTGGGACGAGGCAGAGAGCGCGGAGACAGAAGGGCAGCAACTGTACATGGGGGGCGAGACGGACCGCGGAAGTGGCTCGGTCTGCAAGGACGGTCCCTCTCTCATTTCTGCAAGGAGTGATTTCTGTCTTCTGGTTTTCATTTCTGGATCAGCCCGGCTAGAGGTTGATCAATGTTACTGATGTTCTCAGGGAACCAGCTTTCGGCGTCACCATTTCCCCCTGGCTACTTTTCTCTTTTTTTATTTTACGGATGGCTGTGACCTTCACCAGCGACTTCCTTCCGTTAGCTTTGGGGATAATTTGCTGTGTTTCTGTTAGCTTCTGGAGGTGGAAGCTGAGGGTGCTGATTTGAAGTCTTACTACTGTTCTAGTAGTACAGGCATTTAGTGCTACAAAATTTCCTATAAGACCACCAGTAGTCGCACACCTATAATCCCAGTACTTGAGAGGCTGAGACAGGACTGCAGGTTTGAGGCCAGCCTCAGCAAATTAGCAAGACCCTGTTTCAAAAGAAAAAAATATAAAAAGGACTGGGGGTATAGCTTGGAAGTAGAATGCTTCTGGGCTCAATCCCTAGTAACTCCCTGCCCTGCCCCCCCCCCCCAAAAAAAATTCCCATAAGGAAGGCTTTAGTGGTATCCGCCGGTTTTGATACATGGTGTTTAACTTTCATTCATTTTCGATACTGATTTTCATTTGATTTCTACTTTAATATTATTTAGAATAATATTATTTACTTTGCAAGTATTTGGGAATTTTCCAGAGATCTTTCTCTTATTGGTTTCTAGTATGACTTTGTTGTGGCTAAAGGGTACATTTGTACGTGCTCAATAAAATTGAATGTACTGAGATATGTTTTCTAGATATGAATATGGCTTATCTTGATAACCGCTCCAAGCGCATTTGAAAAGGGAACGCAGCAGGCTCTGTGGCTGTAAGCTAGGCCATGCTGGTGGTGTTGTTCAGCTTTTCTATATCTTTGCTGATTTTCTGTCTTCTTGTTCCATCAGTTACTGAAACAGGGGTGTTGAAATTTCTGAGGATAATTGTAGTTTTATCTAATTTTCTTCGCAAGTCTCTTCATTTTTGCCTCATGTATTTTGAAACTCTGTTAGTAGGTGCATACATGTTTAGTTCTTCTACAGAGCTGACCCTTCTACTATTATGAAATAAGTTTCTTTACCTCTGTTAGCATCCTTTGTTCTGAAATCAACTTTGGTAAGAAAACAGCCGTTCCAGTTTTCTTTGTATTAATTTTAATGAGGTATTATCTTGTTGACCTTTTATTTATAACATAGTTACCCCCGACTCCTCTTTTTGTGGTACTGGGGATGGAACCCAGAGACATTCTACCTTCGAGCTACACCTGCAGCCTGATTTTATTCCTTTATTTTGAAACAGGGTCTCACTAAGTTGCAGAGGGCCTCACTAAGTTATTGAGCTGGCTACGAACCTCGATCCTCCTGTCTCAGCCTCCCAAGTACTGGGATTACAAGTGTGTGCCACCACACCCAACATGTGTCTCTTTTTTGTGTGGTACTGAGGATTGAACCCAGGGGCATTCTACCTCTGAGCTACACCTCCAGCCCTATTTTATTTTTTCATTTTGAAACAGAGTCTCACTATGTTGCGGAAGTCCTTGCTAAATTGCTGAGGCTGGACTCAAACTTGTGATCTTCCTGTCTCAACCTCCCAAGTACTGGGATTATAGGCATGCACTACCATGCCTGGCTTAACATGTTTATGTCTTTAAAATTAAAAGTGTGCTCCTTGGAAGTAAGCATTTATCAAATTTAAAAACTCTGCCTTTTAATTGGGGTGTTTATACCACTTACATTTAATGTGATTATTGATACGATTAACTTTAAATGTCTTTTTTTTGTGTGTGTGTGCTGGGGATGGAACCCAGGGCCTTGTGCAAGCTAGGAATGTTCTCAACCATTGAGCTACAATTCTAGACTTCTAGACCCCCATTCCTTTTCCTTTGTCTCGTGTATTTTGTCTCTCTTCTTTCCTATTCTGTGTTCTTTTGGGTTGTGTGTTCTGTATGACTTCATTTTATTTCCTCTGTCAGCTTATGAGCTATAGTCCTCTGCTTCATTATTTTAGAAGTTGCTTTAGAGTTTACAGTGTATTCCTTTAACTTGCCACTGTTCACAATCAGGTGAGGTCCCTCCATTTCCTACGTCACATACGAACCTTGTGTTGGTACTTCTGCCCCTCCCTTCTCAGCTGTTGTGCTATTGTTATCTTTTTTTGTGTGTGTATGTGGTACTGGGGACTGAACCCAGAGGCATTCTCCCCCTGAGCTAAACTTCCAGCCCTATTTTATTTTTTACTTTGAAACAGGGTCTCACTAAGTCGCTCACAGTCTAAGTTGTCCAGGCTGGCCACAAACCTGTGATCTTCCTGTCTCAGCCTCCCAATTAGTGGGGTTAAAGTACTGGGATTACTGGCTGGCTGTTGCTATCTTATACATTGCCTTCCCATGTCATAATCCCGAGCCCATATGGTCGCCGTTTCTGTTTAAAGCCAGTGTCCTTCTGAAGGGATTTAAGTAACCAGAAAAGAGTTTATGTATCTACCCGTGCAGTTAAGCCCTTTGCTCCTTGGTGCATTTTTCCATCTGTGGCCCTGTCTGTTTGACAGATGTACTTTCTTGCAGTGTGGGCTGCTGAGAGGAATTAATTACTCACTCTTTTGTATTTTGAAAAACTCTGTATTTTAACTTTGATTTTGAAATAGTTGGTTTTTTTTTTTTTCTTCTCTTTCAACACTTTAAAGATATTTCTCCCTGGGCAATGCTTTGGGGGACCTCCTGTGTAAGAACTTTGCTGCTTCTATTAAATGCTGAGTTCTAGGGAAAAAAAAAGACATTTCTCCACTATCTTTTTACTTGCATTGTTTCTGACAATCTATCTGCTGTCAACTCTATCTTTTTTTTTTTTTTAAATTTTTTAGCATGGATTTTTTATACATTTCTTGATACAACAGGGTTACATAGACATTTATGACATCAACTCTACCTTTCTTTAACTATAATGTGTCTTCCCACTTTGGCTGCTTTTAAGATTTTTGTCTCTTTGGATTCTTTTTTTTCTTTCTGGTACTGAGGATTGAACCCAGGGGTTCAATTACCTCTGAGATATATCCCCAGACCTATTTTTTTTTCTTTTTCTTTTTTTTTTTTTGTTGAGACAGCATCTTGCTAGGTTACTGAGAGTCTCGCTACTTTGCTGAGGTTGTCCTTGAACCTGCGATCCTCCTGTCTCAGCCTCCCAAGTACTGGGATTATAGATGTGTGCCACTACGCCTGGTTTTTATCAGTGCTTTTGAGGGACCTGAGAACCATGTACCTTGGTGCTTTTTTCTTCTAATGTGTCTTATGCACAGGGCTCATTCATGAGTTCACAGTTTATTTCAAGTTTGGAGAATTTCCATAATTATTTCTCCAAATATCTCCCCTGTCCTCCCCAACACGCTTAACCTGATCCTGGGACTCTGCTTGGTGTTTTAGGTTGCCCGAGGCTGTCCTCCTAGCTCATTAGTGCCCCTATTTAATCGTATTATTCTTTCTTTTCTGTTTCATTTGGGATAATTTCTCTTGCTACTTCTCCAAGTCCACTCTTCTTCTTCTGTAATGTCAGACCTTCCACTAATCCCATCCTGGGTATTTTTCACCTCCGATATTATAGTTTCCATCTCTGGAATTCTGATTTGGGTGAATTAAAAAATCTTTTTGTTGTGGTAAAATGCACAAACTATAAAGTATACCATCTTAGCCACTGTAAAATGTACAATTCTGTGGGTTTCAAAAATGCTTTCCAAATCTCTAGTTAATTTCTGTGTGTGTGTGTGTGTGTGTGTGTGTGTGTGTGTGTGTGTGTTACTGCATATGAAACCCAGGGGCACTCTACCACTGAGTTATACCCTCAGACTTTTTAATTTTTAATTTGGAAACAGGGTCTCATTAAGTTGCTGAGGCTGACCTTGAACCTGCGATCCTTTTGTCTTAGCCTCCCAAATCCTGGGATTACAGGTGTATACCACCAGGTCTGGTCTCTAGTTAACTTTTTGAACATATGAAGTCCAGTTCTAAAGATTCTTTCAATATCCTTGTCTGTTAACTTCAATATCTATGTTGATCCCTGTTAATTTTTTTTTTTTTTTTTTTTGCAGTACTGGGGATTGAACTCAGGGGCATTCTATCTCCGAGCTACACCCCCAACCCTATTTTTAATTCTTTATTTTCAAACAGGGTCTCACTAAGTTGCGTAGTGCCTCACTAGGTAGCTGAGGCTGGCCGCGAACCCAGTCCCTCTGGTCTCAGCCTCCCAAGTACTGGGATTACAAGCATGCGCCACCATGCCCAGTTCCCTGTTCATTTTTGATCGGTTGCTTTTTCTCCTCATTACGGTTCATGTCTCCGGCTTCTTTGCATGTCTTGGAATTGCTGATGGATGCTAGACTTTGTGAATTTTGTCTTGTTGGTTGATGGACTTTTTCTTTTTATAAGTGTTCTTGCTGGGTATGATGGGGCATGCTTGTAATCCCAGTACTTGGGACGCTGAGACAGGAGGGTTGCAGGTTCAAAGTCAGCCTCAGCAATTTAGCGAGGCTCTCCGCAACCTAGTGAGACCCTGTTTCCAAATAAGAAATAAAATTGGGCTAGGGATATGGCCTTTGGGTTCAATTCCCAGGACCAAAAAAAAAAAAAAAAAAAAAAAAGTGTTCTTGAACTTTGTTCAGGGTGTGAAGTTACCTAGAAGCAGTCTGATCCTTTGGGGTCCTTTAAAAACAGATTCATTGTTGGAGCACACCTGTAATCCCAGTTCTTGGGAGACAAGAGGATCATAGGTTTGGGGTCAGCCTCAGCAACTTATCAAGACCTTGTTTCTAAATTAAAATTAAAAAAAGAGTTTGGAGGCAGAACATCCCTCTGCTCAATCCCCAGTAGAAAACAAAAACAACACCCCCAAAAAACAAAACGAAAAATAATCAGATTTTTTTTAAGGTGGGGCACAAGTTCTATTTAAGCTAGGACCCACCGTCACCTTCCACGGTAGGCCAGGCCCCTCTGGGGACTCCAGGACGCTCTGTGGAGCCTGTGGCACTTCTAGTCTGGTGGGTGGAGAGAGGCACTAATAGTAGCCTGGGGCTGGAACTTTGGGCTGTCTCTCTCTCTCTCTCTCTCTCTCTCTCTCTCTCTCATATTTCTGGTAGCTTCCTCTCAAGCAGGCATTGATGGGCACTCAGGGACACTTGGTGGGGTGCCCTGACGTCCCCAGCCTCCCACTGCACAGCCACCTCCTCCCTGGATCTCCCCGCTGCGCTACCTGCCGGGTCTCCCGGCCCCTCTCTCTGTGGGACACCTGGAGAGGCTGAGCTCGCGGTGAGCTGGGCATCCTGCGTCCTGCCCCCCGAGATCACCATCATTTCCTGTCTGATGTCTTCAAATCTATTATCCCAGCACAGCCTTTAGTCTTTTCTTGTAGAAAGATAAATTCAGACTCATCTCCATCTTGGCCACAGGGAGAAGTAGGCATTATTCTTTTTATTTTTTAAGTTTCCCTCTCTCTCTCTTTTTGTGGTACTTAAGATTGAACCCAGGGGCATTCTGAGCTCTTATTTATTTATTTTATGTACTGGGGATTGTACCCAGAGGCATTCTACTGCTATACATCCAGTCCTTTTGTTTTTTAAGAATTCGGGATTGAAGCCAGGGGCATTCTGCCTCTGAGCTACATTCCCAGCCCTATTTTTTATTCTTTCTTTCTTTTTTTGCGGTACTGGGGATTGAACTCAGGGGCATTCTACCTCCAAGCTATACCCCCAGCCCTATTTTTTATTCTTTATTTTGAAACCAGGTCTCACTAAGTTGCGGAGTGCCTCACTAGGTAGCTGAGGCTGGCCGTGAACCCGGATCCTCCGGTCTCGGCCTCCCGAATGCTGGGATTACAAGTGTGCACCACCACGCCCGGCTTATTCTTTATTTTTTAAACAGGGTCTCACTAAGTTGCTGAGGGCCTCACTAAATAATTGAGGCTGTCCTCAAACCTATGATCCTTCTGTCTCAGCTTCCTAAGTACTGGGATTACAAGTGTGCACCACCATGCTCGACTTGTTTTTTATTATTATTTTTTAATAGGATCTTGATAAGTTGTTGAGGGTCTCACTATGTTGCTGAGGCTGGCCTTGAACCTATGATCCTCCTGTCTCAGCCTCCCAAGTCCTGGGATTACAGATGTGTGCTACCACACCTGGCTTAAGTTTCATTACAAGTGTGTACCACCATGCTCGATTTTTTTTTTTTTTTAATAGGGTCTTGATAAGTTGCTGGGAGTCTCACTATGTTGCTGAGGCTGGCCTTGAACCTATGATCCTCCTGTCTCAGCCTCCCAAGTCCTGGGATTACAGATGTGTGCTACCACACCTGGCTTAAGTTTCTTGTTTTGCAGTGGAAGATTGCAGGCATCCACAAATATAAAGAGTAGAACCCAGATATCGCCTGTTTGTAGCATTATGCTCAGCAAGACAAAAATCAAATCACATTTCACCGACTTTGGTCACTTCTCACGAATGCTATTAGGAGCTGAGCCCCCGAGGGAGGTGACAGTGGGGTCACCAGGACATCGAGCCCCTGTAAATATCCCAGTTTGCTCTTAAGAAGCGGCTTCAGGGCTTCAGCCGGGAGGCCTCCGACCCTGGCTCTGACTCCCTCAGCTTCCTGATCCCGACCGACAGGCACTGCTGACCAGTGACGGAGGAAGGGAAGAAATGGTTGCTCTGCCACTTTTTCAAGGGAAGAACCGAAAGGCAGCCGCCCTCCCTGCCCCGCCTCCTCCGGCCAGCCAGGCCGCGCACGAGGGCAGGAGCCATCTGCCCTGGGCGGCCAGAGGGGAGCGCCTAAGTGAGTTCTGGTCTCCTCATGATGACCACTTAGCAACCTGTACGCCCCCCATTCCCTGCTTCAAGACCTTCAGCGCCGTCACTCTGAATAATTGATTTGAGCAGAAGAGCCCCGATCCTTTGAAGTTCCTTACTAATTACCTGGAGGAGAAGAAGGGAGACTCTGGACTCAGCCTGCTAAATACCATCAAAGAGACCCCAGTTACCAAGATATGCTGACTTCCTTCTCTGATGGCGGAGTGCTTCTAGAACTCTCTGAGTAGCTGTCGAGTGTCCGTCTACCCTAAGTAAACACATTTGGCCCCAGCAACGGGGCGGGGGGGGGTCTGCAGAGCCTCCCAGGGGCTGCTGCCTTGGGCTGAGCTGTCACCCCTCCAGATTGGTATGTTGAGACCCCCCCCCCAACTCCCTAGAAAGTGCATTCAGAGCCAGAGTCTTCCAAGAGGCGAGCACGTTAAAACGGGGTTGCTATCCTCCAGTTCCATCGATTTTCCTGCAAAGGCCATAACTATAACTTTATTCTTTATGGCTGAGTCAAATTCCACTGTGTGTTTACACCGTCATTCTGTAACGCATTCATCGGTTGAAAGACACTTAGGCTGGTTCCGCGGTTTGGCTATTGTGAATTGTGCCGCTATAAACACAGACGTCGGGGACATCATGCGACGCCAGAGCAGCCTGACTCAGCAAGCGAAGGGTCCTACGTTTCCTCTCATAGTGGGAGCTAGGGAGAAACTGGGAGACAAAGGGACCTCAGATAAAGGAGAGGAGGGGTCAGTAGAATGGCAGAAGGGGGCTTGGGAAGGTCAAAGGGGAGACTTAAAGGAGACGGTTCAAGAGATGCTGCGTTGCTATAGGAAACCACCGACGCCAGTTTCAGGAGTAAGTACCGGGAGCGGAGGGTGGGGTGGGCTCTGGAGGGAAACACTCGTGTGCACGTGCGTTTCTGCCGCTGTGAACCTCATCGTGATGTATAATTACAATTAATTACACAACACACTTATATAAAGGTATATTTTTAAAAAAAATGGTGGGCCCCAGTCCGATCTGACAACTGTCGTCGTAAGAAGAGGAGATTGGGGGACCTAGACACACAGAGGACGGTCGTCCAGGGTGAGGGACACGCAGGCCTGCTGTTGAGGTTGCCCTGTCCTTGCTGCTCTGTCGTGACATCGGGGTTGAGACATTGGGCGGGGGGCTGATGGGGGGAGAGAGGAAGCGCTGGTCACGTGTGTTTGATCAATCCAAGTCCTTAACATGGGCGGAGCTACTCAAACCAAAACGCTCTGCGGAATCTTGTTACCAAGAGGCAGGACCGAGCCAGGGCCAGACAGGGAGTCCACGCCACCGCAGGCCGGGTGTACTTAGGCAGGACCGTGTGGCCGGAGAGGTCAGGGGGGGGAGGACACCCATCCCAGCTGCAGTGGGTGCTTCTGGGGCCGGAGCAGAGCTCCCAGGGGGGAAGCGGGACATCGGGTTCTCCGGCAAGAGCGACAGCCACCTTCCACCCAGTACAGCGAGACTCCCTTCCAGAGAGGAGCTGTCTCCCGCCGGGGAGGACTCGGTTTCCTCCCGTGAGGCCCCTGGACTGTGCTGAGGGAGGGTCTCCCAGAAGGAAAACAGGAGAGCTAAGCTCCCTGCCCCGCTGTGACCCCTGGACCCCCCAGAGGGGAACCTCTTGGTTCAGCAAAAGAGAAAACTAGTGAAAAACTGACTGCCAGCCAGGTGTGGTGGAGCACGCCTGTGATCCCAGTACTCGGGAGGACTGTGGGTTCGAGGCCAGCCTCGGCAACTTCTCTAGGCCCTCAGCAACTTAGCAAGACCCTGTTTCAAAATGCAAAAATAAAAAGGGCTGGGGGTGTAGCTCAGAGGTAGAATGCCTGGGGGTTCAGCCAGGCATGGTGGTGCATGCTTGTAATCCCAGTACTTGGGAGGCTAAGACTGGAGGATCCGGGTTCGCAGCCAGCCTCAGCTATTTAGTGAGGCCCTCCGCCACTTGGCTAGACCCTGTTTCAAATTACGGACTAAAAATTAGGGCTGAGGTTGTAGCTCAGAGGTAGAATGCCCCTAGGCTCAATCCCTAGTACTGCAAAAAAAAAAAAAAAAAAAAAAAAAAGGAAAAATAATGACCGGTCTCATTTACTGGACTGTGGGCACGGCGCTCCCTGAAGCTGGGGATTCTCATTCTTTTTTTTTTGGTACTGGGGATTGAACCTAGAGACATTCTACCTTCGAGCTCTATCCCCAGCCCAATTTTATTTCTTATTTGGAAACAGGGTCTCGATAGGTTGATGAGAGTCTCACTACTTACTGAGGCTGTCCTCGAACCCATGATCCTCCTGTCTCAGCCTCCCAAGTACTGGAATGACAAGCGTGCGCCACCTCTCCTGGCTGGGGATTCTCACTCTTGGTGGAGTCTTGGCTCCTCCAGAGCTGCCTCGCTGGGGCAGAGTCGACCCTGCTCCCGGGATGGATCCCGCTGCCCACGTGTCCCCAGCTCAGCGCAGTGGGGTGGAGTGATGGGACAGGGCGGGGTGAGCGGGCGGGAGGAGCGGTCCCCTCGGGTGTGAGGCTAGAACCTCAGGAGGGGATTCTCGCCCTTATAAAAGGGGCCCCGGCGAGCTGCCTGCCCCTTGGCCACGCGAGGACATGGGAGAAGTGGGTGGTGTGCCACCTGGAAGAGGGGCCCCACGGGAACCGTGGCACGCCAGCACCGCATCACGACTTCCGGCCGCTAGAACCGGGAGAAGCAAACGAGATGTTCTAGGCCCCGGCCTTCGGTACTGCTGTTCCCGCACTTTGTGTTGATTAAGAAAGGAAGAGCAAGCCGGGCGTGGTGGCGCACGCTTGTAATCCCAGCATTCGGGAGGCTGAGACCGGAGGATCCGGGTTCGCGGCCAGCCTCAGCTACCTAGTGAGGCACTCCGCAACTTAGTGAGACTCAGTTTCAAAATAAAGACTAAAAAATAGGGCTGGGGGTGTAGCTCGGAGGTAGAATGCCCCTGAGTTCAATCCCCAGTACCGAAAAAAAAAAAAAAAGAAAGAAAGGAAGAGCACCCTAATGCACACGACACACAGTCACACAGTCACAAACGACGACGCCAATCACTGAGTGGAACCTGAGAGGGAGGGAGGGGAGGGGACGGGCGGCACCCAAGGGGTTAGAGGAGTGCTGTGTGCATGTGTGTCTCTACCAGCCTGTACCTCATTAAGATGGATGCACCAATAAAAAACAATCAATTAATTTAAAAAAAGGAAGAGAGCCGGGCGTGGTGGCACACGCTTGTAATCCCAGCATTTGGGAGGCTGAGACTGGAGGATCCGGGTTCGAGGCCAGCCTCAGCTACCTAGTGAGGAACTCCGAAACTTAGTGAGACCCTGTTTCAAAATAAAGAATAAAAAATAGGGCTGGGGGTATAGCTCGGAGGTAGAATGCTTCTGGGTTCAATTCCTAGTATCACAATAAAATAAAATAAAATAAAATAAAATAAAATAGGGCTGGGGTGTAGTTAAGAGGTAGAACATCTCTGGGTTCAATCCCCAGTACCAACCACACACACTCACACACGCGCACACATGCTCACACACCTATAAGCATCAGAGGACAGAATCTACAGAATGAAAAGCACCCTGCAGAATGGGAGGAAATACTTATAAATCACATGTCTGACAAGGAATTAATATTCAGTATAAAGCCAGGCGTGGTGGTGCATGCTTGTGATCCCAGTATTTGGGAGGCTGAAACTGGAGGATCCAGGTTCGTGGCCAGCCTCAGCTACCTAGTGAAGCCTTCCACAACTTAGCGAGACCCTGTTTCAAAATAAAGAATAAAAAATAGGTCTGGGGGTGGTGTAGCTTGGAGGTAGAATACTGCTGGGTTCAATCCCCAGTACCGCAAAAAAAAAAAAAAAAAAAAAAAGAGAGAGGCAAGAGGACAGGGAGACCCCTTCCCATGACATCCCAGCTCCCACTTCACAGGAGATGAAGTAGCAATGGCTGACAGGGTCACAGGGGACGTGCAAGTCAGAGCCACAGCGAGAGACCACCTGCGCTCTTCCAGAGCGGGACGTCCAGGCGGGAAAGAGGGCGTCTCTCATCCCCCCAGGCTGGCAAGGACTCGGAGGGCTGGACCGCTCTGGAAGGCAGTTGACAGTCTCTCCAGGTTTCCTGTCATCGACCGGGGGCCCAGCCATTCCTCCCCGAGCGTTACTTGAGCATTACTCTACGGGAAGCGACGGCCTCTGGCCACACAAAGACCAGGCACGCGCATCTGTTGTCGGCAGTGGCCGCCAAGTGGGAAGCGGCCAAGCGCCGAGGGAGGGGCGGAGGGGGAGCCTGACCGTGGTGGCCCTGCCTGACAAGCGTCACTCAGCAATACGAAGGGAGGGACAGATCCATGCAGATCTCAAAACACCAGGCCGGGAGAGAGAGAGAGAGAGAGAGAGAGAGAGAGAGAGAGAGAGAGAGAGAGAGAGAGAGAGAGAGAGAGAAGCAGACCTTGAGCGCATGTGGTGTGTGACTGCCTTTATGTGAAATTCTAGGAAATGCCACCGAGCGAGCCGGGGTGGGAGATGGACTAGCGACAAAATGAAATGGCCATGGGGAACTTTTGGGCAGACGATGTGTCCTCATCTGCCTCCCTCCCTCCCTCCCTTCCTTTTTTTGGTACTAGGGATGGAACCCAGGGGCATTCTACCTCTAAGCAACACCCCTAGCCCTTTTAACTTTTTGTTTTGAAACAGGGTTTTGCTAGGCTGTTGAGAGCCTCACTATATTGTTGAAGCTGTCCTGGAACCCGCGTCGCCTTCGAATGTGTGAAGATTACTATTCAATGCTGATGTAACTTTAAAAGGCGTGTCCCTTCAAAAGGGAGCCCAGAGATCCGCACGCCCTTCCGCCACGTGAGGACACAGCCGAGGCAGTCGGCAGTCTGCATCTCGGCTCTTCAAGAAGGACATCACACCCAGCTAGGCACACACGCCCGTAATCCCAGTTCTTGGGAGGCTGAGGCCGGAGGACTGCAGGTTGGAGACAAGCCTCAGCAACTTACAAGACCCTCGGCAACTTAGTGAGACCTTGCTTCAAAATAAAAAATAAAAAGGGCTATGGCTGTAGCCCGGAGGTAGAACACCCCTGGGTTCCATCCCTAGTACATCGCACCCTATCAGGACCACAGGCGAGGTTGCCCATGTGACCGTGCGGGGGGGGGGGGGTCGGGTGACATTCTCCATGAAGAAAACACGAGTGCACTGGACCAAGACTTGGTAACAGTTCATGACCCTTGCCTGCTGCTCCGGGGGACAAGGAGGGGACCGGGGTATAACTGTGTCCCAAATCTGAGTTGTCACTGCGGGAAATGCTCACTTTCATATTCTTTTTTATTTTTTTGCGGTACTGGGGATTGAACCCAGGGGCATTCTACTTCCGAGCTACACCCCTAGGCCTATTTTTTTTTTTTTTTTTTTTTTGGTACTAGGGATTGAACTCAGGGGCATTCTACCTCTGAGCTACACCCCAGTCCTATTTTTTATTCTTTATTTTGAAACAGGGTCTCACTAAGTTGCAGAGTGCCTCACTAAGTAGCTGAGGCTGGCCGAGAACCCGTGATCCTCCTGTCTCAGCCTCCCAAGGACTGGGATGACAAGTGTGCGCCACCACGCCCGGCTTCACTTTCATATTCGTAGAGTCTGTCAGGTGCCTCTCACTCGGGAGGTTTGGGGCACAAGGGTGGCAGTGGGGGACTCGGGAGGATCAGGTCTGCTCTCTCCCCTGTCCCCGGGGTCACCCAATGCACTGGGCACCACCCCAGGCCCTTCCACCAAGTCTCAGGGAAGTCAGCCCTGTTGCCCCCGTCACACCCCGGCTTGGGGCGGAGGCAGAGCAAAGCTAGCACCCCGTCTACAGTCTCGGGGCTTGTTACACTCACAGCAGCCCCCGCCCTCTTGGCTCCTGCCTCAGTTTACCCTGACTGATCAAGCTCCAGGGGAGCCCAGACCGACTGCTGAGGTCCCACCCCAGCTAGCGTGTGTTTGTCTCGGGTCTTCCTCTCGGGGTTTTGCTCCCTGACCCGGGTCACCCGGCCTCTTGGACACAGCCGGCGTGGATGGCCGTGGTATGCGTGCCTGAAATGGGGTCACCACTGTGACCGTGTTGAGGGGTGAGCAGGCGCAGGTGCTGCGCCACGGACGGCTCACGCCCTCGGCACAGGCTCGGCCAGCACCCCGGAGCCCGCTCCTCATGAACGGGACGGGCTCGGCCTCACCGGCTCTTGCTGCAGGCTCTGGTTACGAGACGGCGTACACACGGGCCCCGAACTCCTGACGCCAGAGCCACCAGCCGGAGAGCGGACCGAGACGTGAACACTGGACACGGCCTCCCGGGTGCGTGCGTGCGTGCGTGCGTGTGTGTGTGTGTGTGCGTGCGTGTGTGTGTGTGTGTGTGTGTGTTGGGGGGACTGGGCCCACGTAGGCAGGAGAACAGCTGGCTTCCTGCCCGCTTCTGCCCCATTCCATGAGGCCAGTTTCAACGGGTCACCTCCCATTCATTCATTTCTTCATTCATTCATTCAATCATTCAATTCATTCATTTATCCATCAAATATCTGATCCCGGCCTGGGACTCCTCCTGTTTTCACACACTTGCACCTTGACGGGGGAACTTCAGTGGCCGTCCCTCTGCCCACGGGGGCCTGGGGTCCCCTCTGGCCCTGGAGCAGGCGGTGGGGACCCTCCTGTGTGACACGCCGCGGTGGGCGGGGCTGCGCAGGCGCGCTGTCCTGTGGCTGGGTAGGACGCCCCCACCGCAGTGTGTCACATCTGCCTGGGACCCAGGCCACCCGGGGAGCGGATGCTCCTGTCAGACCGCTGTGGCCGGTGGTCCTGCCAAACTCTGACCCCGGAGCTCACGGGCTGGCGGATCCCTCTTCATCGACCTCGAGAGCCCCCTCAGGGTCGTGCCTGTCCTGCAGGTCCCCCTCCCCCCGCAGGCACGCCACATGCACACACAGGCCGTCCTTCTGTGACAACAGGCGTGACCTTTGTGACAAAGGGCACTTCCCTGTGTGGTCTTCCCAGGGCACCAAAGCCAGCGCTTCCCTTGTTCTCTGCTCCTGTGCTGGGTGGGGGATGGGCAGGGGGTTCCCAGCCGAGTCCCCCGCCTGGGGCAACAGAAAGACGGTCACCAAGGGCCCCCGTCAAGGCACAAATGTGCCAAAGGTCAACAGCATGAGTCCCAAGAAGCACACAGGACAATCCCTGGGAGGGGAAACTGGACGGCCAGCTTGGGGACAGTGGGTGGTTCACAGGTGGGTGCTGGGGGTGGAGCCTGTGGGCTGATGGTGGACAGAAGTGACAAGCACTTGTGCGGCTAGCGGAAGGACGGCCACTGTTTTTACCCAGGTCCCCAGATACCTGCAGGCCACCACGGTGCCCCCGGGGTGCTGGCCCCATCTCTGCCACTCGGAGACAGAAGGCCTCACTAAGTAGCTGAGGCTGGCCTCGAACCTGCGAGCTTCCTATCTCAGCCTCCCAAGTACTGGGATTACAAGCGTGTGCCACTACACCTGGCTTTGGCTTTTTTTTTTTTTTTAATTTTTTTATATGGGGGGTTTCTACTTTTGAGCTATACCCCCAGTCTATTTTATTTTATTTTGAAACAGGATCTTGCTAAGTTGCTGAAGGTCTCTCTAAATTGCCAAAGCTGGCCTCGAAGCAGCAATCCTCCTGTCTTAGCCTCCCAAATACGGGTATTACAAGCGTGTGCCACCACATCTGGCTTATGTGTGGGATTCTTGACCCTCAGTTTCTCAGAATGAGACTGTGTTTGGTGACGGGGTCTCTTAAGGGATAATTAGAGATGAAAGTGAGCCCATTAGGGTCACTAATCAGCCACAAAGGGTGTCCTTGGAAGGTCAGGAAGCAGAAGAAGACGCCGTCTGCAGTCCAAGGAGAGAGGGCTCAGGAGTAGACGGTCCGAGACACCTGGGTCCTGGACCCCCAGCCTCCAGGACGTGGGACAACCAATGTCTGCGTTTCAAGCCCGGTCGGTTGGTGGCACCTGGTCACAGCTGCCCAGCTGACCACACGCAGGAAGCACAGCCTGGATTGTGGCAGCTCGTAGAGGGCGCTGTCTCCATTTCACACACAGGGACCCGCCGTGTGCCTGTCCAAGTGCGATGTGAACCGGGCAGGGCACTGGGGGATATACTGGTGCCTCCGGGGCTACGGCGGGCTGCAGGGGACGCAGATCCTGCCTCCCACGGCCGGGCGGGCAGCCTCTGTTTATTGCAGTCCCACAGGAACGGGGTGCGGGCACCCACGTTCCCACTCACCTGAGGATGGTGATGTCATCGGTTCAGAACTTGAACCTGGACGGCCCTGTTACACGACCCCCATGTGCTCACAGCTATGATGGATGGGGCTCTCTCTCTCTCTCTATCCCCTCTCTTTCTCCCCCCACCCTCTCTGTGCTGGGGGACATTCTTCCTCTGATCTATACCCCCAACCCTATTTTCTTTTTCTTTTTTTTTTTTTTTTTGCGGTACTGGGGATTGAACTCAGGGGCATTCTACCTCTGAGCTACACTCCCAGCCCTATTTTTTATTCTTTATTTTGAAACCGAGTCTCACTAAGTTGTGGAGTGCCTCACTAGGTAGCTGAGGCTGGCCGTGAACCCGGATCCTTTGGTCTCAGCCTCCCGAATGCTGGGATTACAAGCGCGCACTACCACACCCGGCTCCTATTTTATTTTTCGAAACAGGGTCTTACTAGGTTGCTGAGGCTGGCCTTGAACCTGAAATCCTCCCGTCTCAGCCTCCCGAGTACTGGGATTACAGGCGTGCGCCACTGCGCCGGGCCCATGATGGCTGGGGCCTGTCATTCCCACCCACCTGGCTCCCAGCAGGAGCTGCCCCCCAACACACTGTTATGCCCATGGTGCCCGCTCAGGACGAAGGGCGGATTCCGTGGCGGCCACAGACCGAGGGGCCTGGCTTGGGTCGCAGTTAACCTTTGTTTTGCATGCCTCTAATTGACACGGTATCAGGGTGACCAGGACGGCCAGCCCAAGCCAGAGATCGAGCAAGGTACTGATGTTCTGTCAAACGGAGAGGACCTTTTCCACACGAATGCTACTGATTTGCAGCGGTGTAGACCCCGGGGTGCAGGAGCTCAGCTGCCACCTGCTGGGGAGACTCTCAGCCCTTCCGTGTCTTTATTGGGGCTGGCGGGCGCCATCCTGTGCCCCTGCGGCACCAGGTGAGGGAGGATACGGGTGAGGATGAGACTTCTGCTGGGCACAGGTAGCTGTGATGGCGGCTCCAGCCCCACCGTGAGCTGTTAAATGAGGTCTTTTTCAAGACTCGTTGCGGGTGTGGACGCCGCCCACTTCGGAGGCTTCACGGTGGCTCGAGAATATAATTTCCACTCATTGAGCCTGACTTTGCATCTACAAGAAAAATGAATCAAAGCCGGGCATGGTGGTGCACGCCTACGATCCCAGTACTTGGGAGGCTGAGGCAGGGGGATGGCAGGCTTGAGTGAGACCCTCAGCAACTTAGCTGTTGCTAAGACCCTGTTTCCGAAGAAAAAAGTGAAATAGGGCTGGGGGTGTAGTTCGGAGCTAGAATGTCCCTGGGTTCCATCCCTAGTACAAAATTGATCAATCAATCAATCAACCAACCAATTAATCAATCACATAAAGAAAAGGCATCAGAGCCCTTTGCAGGAATGGCAGTGTCTGGAGCCTGCGCTCTAGGACAGGCGGGCCTGGGCTGAGCTGCAGGGGTCTGGAGGTGCACTGGCCACGCAGGCTAGCCCGATGCTTCCTGTCCCCTCGGCGGCCCCAGACCCTCCCCAGCACACACCCCTGCCATGCACACCACGTGTCCAGGGGACCTCGGAGCCCCGGGCCCTCCCCATCACCCACATCTACAGACCTGGGTGAGTCACTGCAGGCCTACCAAGGGCCTCGGAAGGACGATGTCAGATCAGCGGATAAGAGGCACTCACTCCGTGAATGCTAGCGTGGATGGGGCCTGTCTTAGGGGAGTCGCCCAGGAGGGTCTCTGTCGGGGACAGTGACGGAGCAGATCTCGTGTTGATGGGCCAGGAAGGAACAGCTCTCACGGGGATAGGAGGCCAGCCGCCCCTCAGATGTGTGCGGGCTCTGTCCTCCACGGAAATTCTTTCTTTCTTTTCTTTCTTTCTTTCTTTCTTTCTTTCTTTCTTTCTTTCTTTCTTTCTTTCTTTCTTTCTTTTGTGGTACTGGGGCTTGAACCCAGGGGCATTCTACCTCAGAGCTACACCCCCAGCCCTATTTTTTATTCTTTATTTTTATTTTTGAAACTGAGTCTCACTAAATTGCAGAGAGCCTCACTAAGTAGCTGAGGCTGGCCTCGAACCCGGATCCTCCGGTCTCAGCCTCCCAAATGCTGGGATTACCAGCATGCGCCATCACGCCCAGTTGAGACGCTGTCTTTCTATGGAAGAGTGTGCCCTGCACTGCACTGCCCCATGGTTGTTTACTATTATTAATATTATTATTGTTGTTGTTGTTGTTCACTGCTAATCAGTATAACTTCACTATAATTTGAAGCTAGTTTTGAGCAAAGGGTAAATTTGGGACCCTCCGCTCTGGGCATCCCATGGTGTGGCCCGAGCCTGGCGTGGTCACCGGAGCGACTTCAGCGTCACTTTGCCATCTCCACGCTGTGAGGCCTCTCGGAAGCCACTTGTGCTGGGTAGCTTTCTGATACTGTAACGAATGCCCGAGGCAGTCAGCTTGTAAAGAGGAAAGGTTTATTTTGGCTCATAGTTTTTGGAGGTTTCAATCCATGATTGGTTGGCCCTGTGTCTTTTTTTTTTTTTTCGGTACTGGGGATTGAACTCAGGGGCATTCTACCTCCGAGCTATACCCCCAGCCCTATATTTTTAATTCTTTATTTTGAAACTAGGTCTCACTAAGTTGCAGAGTGCCTCACTAAATAGCTGAGGCTGGCCGCGAACCCAGATCCTCTGGTCTCAGCCTCCCGAATGCTGGGATTACAAGCGCGCACCACCATGCCCGGCTCTTTTCTTTTTTTAAAAATTAATTAATTTATTTTTTATTTCGGTGGTACAGAGGATTGAAGCCAGGGGCATTCTGCCTCTGAGCTACACTCCCTAGATCTTTTTATTTGTTTATTTTTGTGGTACTGTGGATCGAACTCAGGGGAGCTTAGCCACTGAGCTACATCCCCAACCCTTTTTACTTATTATTTTTTTATTTTGAGACAGGGTCCTGCTGAGTTGCTCAGGCTGGCCTCCACCCTGCAATCCTCCTGCCTCAGCCTCCTCGCTGGGATGACAGGTGCGCCACGGCACCCCATTGCTTTCCGGCCCGTGGTGAGGCAGCACACGGCGGTGGGAGCACGTGGGGACAAAACTGCCAACCTCACGGCCAGGAAGGAAAGGGAGAAAGAAATGGGCCGGGATCCCAATATTCCCTTGGAGAGCACAGGGCCAGTAACGTGTGACCAGCCACCAGGTCCTGCCTCCTGAGGGCTCCGTGCCTCCCGATGGCACCTCAGGCTGGGACCAAGACTCCAGCCCACCGGCCTTTGGGGACACTTATCCAAGCCAGGGCATTGCTCTTTGGTCTTGTATCTGATTGTTAGTACTGCGGAGCTTCCAATGGAGCTTGCGCATCATGAGGGCAGGGCTGGCAAAACATTCCCCCTGTGGCCGGGCGTGGTGGCACACGCTTGTCATCCCAGCATTCGGGAGGTTGAGACCGGAGGATCCGGGTTCAAAGCCAGCCTCAGCTACCTAGTGAGGCACTCTGCAACTTAGTGAGACTGGGTTTCAAAATAAAGAATAAAAAAAAATAGGGCTGGGGGTAGAATGCCCCTGAGTTCAATCCCCAGTACCACAAAAACAAAACAAAACAAAACAAAACAAAACAAAACAAAACATTCCCCCTGTGGCTGGCGCACAGAGTCCAGCGTGGCCTTGTGGACGGGAGGGGACGGGCCCACTGGCCTCTGTTCCCAGCGGAGAGTTGGGACGGGGGAGACAGGTGGATTCGAGGCCGAGGGCCAGGGGTGATCACCCAGAGAGCGCCTCCAAAAGAAACCAGGAGGGGAGCCGCCCACAGGGAGATTGTCTGTTCTGCGCCTGGAGCAGGGACCGGCTGACAGGGCCGCCTGCGTGACCTGCCGTCAGATGGCAGCTTCAAGTCCCGACTCTGCAACTGAATGGAGACGCCACCCCAGCTCTGCGTCATTGAGCTCGTGAGCACGTGTCTGAGCACAGCCCGGTGGCCGAGGAGACGCTGGCCGCCCCCAGAGGGGCCCCGCTTGGTCTCGCTGTCTCCCCCTCGGCCCCCCGTGGACGAGTTCCTCTGTGCTCCGTTCACAACAGTGGACAACGCCGACACGGTCAGGCCACGTTGGTCCCACGAGGGGGCCAGCCGGGTGGCCGGAGGCAGTGCAGACCCTGCCCTGGTTACCCGCTCATCTGGGTGGGCGGCCAGCCTGGTGGAGGGGGCATTTCGCTTCTGCTGTCATTGTCCCCAAAGGGACCGGGGCCGAGGTGAGAGCCAGCAGACAGACATCGCAGGGGCCCCGCATGGGCCCTGCCGGCCGAACTCCAGAGCCTCCTGGGGTCTGGGCAGAGCTACGCCCTGGGCGCTGGTCCTGGAGGGCCTGAGTCAGCGGGCCCGGGTGTCAGGACCACTTAGGGAGCCCGGGCGTCGGGGGCTGGCCCTCCCGCAGGCTCACAGCGGCTGCAGCTCCTAAGTGAGATGTGGCTTTCCGCATGAGCTGGGGCAGGTCCAGGAGGGAGCACGGGGAGGAGAGAATTCGCATTGAGCCCAGCTATGGGGGGGGACGAGGGTGCTCATGGGGGGGGTCGGTGCACAAAGACCAGACAGGGATGGTGTGGACTGCTGGGGGGTCAGGGATGGAGTTGGGGATCCCCAAGCCGATTCTGGATAGTCCGGAAGTCTCCCCTCCTGAAGTCTGAACCTGTTCCTCAAAGTTGAGTGCGGGCACCGTCCCCCCAGCACGGTGGCCAGGGGTGTACGGTCAGTGAGAGGTGATCGTGGGGGTGGGGGAGTGGTGGACGTGGCCTTGGCCCCTTCTTGCCCCGGGATGACACAGCGAGAAGGCTTCACCAGACGCCAGATGCTGGACCGCAGGCTCCCAGCCTCTGGAGTTCCAAGAAAGAAGCCTCTTTTCCTTGTAAATTGCCCAGGTCCAGGTCGTGGGTAATACCAGCAGGACACCGCTCGGCCGACACAGGGCCAGGAGGAGCCTTCTGGGCGGAGGCCCAGGTCGGAGGAGGGAGCAGGTGGGCGGGCGAGGGTGTGAGGCGGGGAGGGAGATGGTGGAGGCCAGGGTGTGACATGAGCACCAGCAGCGTGGAGTGACCGCTGGTGGACAGCGGCTGCGACAGTCATCGTTACTGGCTCCTCTGAGAGGCGCCGGCTGGATCTGGGGCGGCCGAGAAGGTGGTGCCGGGAACCGCAGCTCAGTATCAGCTCCCAGACAGCACAGAGGCCGGACGTTCGGGTGACCAAGCTCGCGGGGGTTGGGCCCTCTCCCCTTCCCGTCTAGATCTGCTCAGGATGAAAGCCCTGCCGTCCCCCGAGCCCTGTGTCCAACCCCACCCTCCGGCCATGTGCAGATCGGCTTGTCTCCACCTGCAAAACAGGCCAGAGCCAGCCAGGCACGGTGGGGCATGTCTGTAATCCTAGGGCTTGGGAGGCTGAGATGGGAGGATTGCAGGTTTGAGGCCAGCCCAGGGTCAGTTAGTGAGGCTGTTTCAAAATTAAAAAAAAAACAAAAAACAAAAAAAAACCCCTAAAGGGTTGGGGGTGTAGTTCAGAAGTTGAGTGTCCCTCAGTAATTGTGCCCCCCCCCCATACACACCAGAAAAAGGAGGAGGAGGAGAAGGAGGAAGAAAAGGAGGAGGAGGAGGAAGAAAAGGAACGGGCAAGAGTGATGAACAGAAAGACAGACTGAGGTTTTATGACTCTAGAAAGTTTGCTTTACCAGGCTATGTTAAGATTGTGGAAGCCGGCTGGGCGCGGTGGCGCACGCTTGTAATCCCAGCATTTGGGAGGCTGAGACCGGAGGATCCAGGTTTGAGGCCAGCCTCAGCTATCTAGTGAGGCACTCCGCAACTTAGTGAGACTCGGTTTCAAAATAAAGAATGAAAAATAGGGCTGGGGGTATAGCTTGGAGGTAGAATGCCCCTGAGTTCAATCCTGAGTAACACCAAAAAAAAAAAAAAAAAAAAAAAAAAAAAAAAAAAAAAAGAATGTGGGCCATACGTGTAAAACGAAAAAGTGGTGCTATTTGTGATCTGACAATGGTTGATATGTCATAAATGTCTATGTAACCCTGTTGTACTCAAGAAATGTATAAAAAATCCGTGCTGAAAAAATAAATTAATTAATTAAAAAAAAAAAAAAGAAAGAAAGAAAGACTGAAGAGACAGCCTGCCGAGCCTCTGAGATGTCTCCTCTACACAGCAGTTAAAACACCAGACTGCATTCGGGAGGCTGAGACCGGAGGATCCGGGTTCGCGGCCAGCCTCAGCTACCTAGTGAGGTACTCCGCAACTTAGTGAGACTCGGTTTCAAAATAAAGAATAAAAAATAGGGCTGGGGGTATAGCTCGGAGGTAGAATGCCCCTGAGTTCCATTCCCAGTACCGCAAAAAAAAAAAAAAAACAAAAAAACAAAAAAACAAAAAAAACCCACCAGACTGGCCAGGCAAAGTGGTGCATGCCTGTAATCTTAGTACGTGGGAGGCTGAGGCCAGAGGATCGCACGTTTGAGGCCAGCCTCAGCAACATTGAAAGACCCTCAGCACTGTAGCAAGACCGTATGTATTTCAAAATAAGAAATAAAACAGAGCTGGGGTTATTGCTCAGAGGTAGAATGCCTCGAGTTGGATCCCCGGCATTACCCAAAACAAAACACAACACAATCAATCCCAGATCCAGAGCCTGTCCGCCCCACTGTCCACTGTCAGTCCTGCTGACTGGCCCGGGACGTCACTCGCCTTGCCAACCTGGGACACGAGCCCTGCCCCATGGTCATCTTAAAACACGTCCAAGGAAGACGGCCGCCTCTCCCGCCCTGACCCCCACTGCAAAGGTCAGTCGAGGAGCGCTGTGCGAAGCCTCTTGGGCAGACGGGGACTCACGGGCGTCCCTTGCACCCGGGGGCCTGGCTCTGCGCGGCTTCCCTCTGCAGCCCTCCCTGGGAAGCTGGCTGGGGTCAGGAGAGCGATGCCCTTTGACCTCCAGGGCCTCCCAGGAAGGAGAGCCGCGAGCTCCCTGGCCCCCTCTGCACATCTTCTCCAAGGCCCAGTGGCCCACGGGACCCCAGGTGAGTACCCAAGGGACGGCAGGGTCCCTCTAGGGCGAGACTTGTGGGCAGCAGCGTCCTGGAACATCAGCGACAACGAAAGTCGGGGAAGGAGAGGGGGGCCCGGGCCTTGGAGGTCAGGGCAACAGCGCTGGCGGGTGGAAACACGTTCCTCTGCGTTGCTTTGTTTCAAAAAAAAAAAAGAGCAGTTTAAGCCGGGCATGGTGGCCCACGCTTGTGATCCCAGTACTTGGGAGGCTGAGACAGGAGGATCGCAGGTTCAAGGACAGCTTCCGAAAGTACTGAGACTCTCCTCAACCTAGCGAGACTCTGTTTCCAAATAAGAATAAAATCAGGCTGGAGGTGTAGCTCGAAGGAAGAATGCTTCTGGGTTCAATCCCCAGTAACACACACACACACACACACACACACACACACACACACACGGTGAGTCCATTTCTCAAAGAGAAAAGGTGTTTGTGGAAAACATTAATAGGAAGTGAGAGCCGGGAGCCGTCCAGGGCTGACAGGGCTTCTTTGGGGACAAGGCACTGGGACCAGAGGACCAGCGACTCTTGGAAGCAGAATCCCCTAACCGGGACAGACGTGCTTTTCTAACAATGGAAAGACAGCGACGCAGGGAAACATCCGTCTAGAGATGCAGGGACCAAAAGAGGAAGGAAGAGAAGGACGGGGCGGGCGGCCACTCCCCGGCTCCCGGACGGCCGTCCCCCAACCTCACAAAACATCTGCTTGGCACCCTCGTCCGCACCCCCAGCGTGGGGGGTCCCTCTCTGAAGACCCCTCAGCACCTGGTGCCCCACCACGCCCCCCACTTCTCCCTGAGCCTCCTCTGAGCCCACCCCCCAGCCTGCAGGAGAGGAGGGCTGCGGGCAGGCAAGTGTACCCTGGTCCCTGCTGGCTCCGCCGTCTTGCAGGGGGGGCCTCTGCCACCTCCAGACCTGAGCTGGGTTTCCACGGCTGCAAAGTGGGGAGAGGCTGTGCAGGTGAGATGGGCGGGCACCTGGTGACCATGGCAACGGCTCTCAGCACATCCTGTTTGGTCCCAGCGCTGGCCGTCTCCCTTGAGCAGGTGCAGGGGGCTGGGGCGGCGCGTGCGGGGTGGGGCTCCCACCTCCCTGCTCCAGACACAGGGAGCTGGGTTTTTCTCTTGCATGGACTCAGTTCCCAAGGGATCACTACCCGCCCCACCCCGCCAAGCCCTCCACAGACAACGACCTTGAGGGCTCGAGTTAGGAAGGCTAAATGGACCGGCAGAGCTGGGCCGGGTGGCCCTGGCTGGGCGGTATCTGAAGCAGCACAGCTGGGCCTCGGACTGGTCGTGACCAAGACCACAGACTGGGTTGTTAAAACAATAGAAACCCATCGGCCTGTGTTTCTGGAAGCTGGAGGTCAGAGGTCAGGCTGGTGGCAGGGCTGGTTCTGGTGGGGAGAGAAAAAGAGAGAGCTGGTGTCCCTGCGGGGGGCACTAATCCCACTGTGGGGGCCACACCTGCTCCCAAAGGTCCTCTCTGAATGTCACCAAGCTGGGGTCAGGGCTGCACGCCTGGCCAGGTCAGGGTGGCCAGGTCAAGCTGGTCAGGGTACACAGAGGACTCAGGACGCCTTTTCCTCTGTCACAGTGCGGTCAGCTGTGGCGCCTGCTCAGGAAGGCTGTGCAAGTCTCCTGTGGCTCTGACGACCGTCGCCGGGTGGGAAATCCCACCTACTGATCTGTTGTTGCTGTTACTATTATTATTATTATTACTATTATTATTACTATTATTATTTGGTGCTGGGAATTGAACCCAAGAGTGTTCTACCTCTGAGCTATACCTCCAGCCCTATTTTATTTTTTAAAATTTTGAAACAGGGTCTTTCTAAGTTTCTGAGGCTGCCTTGAACCTGTAATTCTTGTATTTCAGCCTCCTCTAAAACTGGGAGTACAGGCATGGGCCACCATGCCTGGCTTGTGATCTTTTTTTGTGTGTGTGTATGTATACTGGTGATTGAATTGAAGGGCGTTCTATCTCTGAGCTACATCCCCAGCCCTATTTTATTCTTTTATTTTGAAACAGGGTCTCACTAAATTGCAGAGGGCTTTACTAAGTTGCTGAGGCTGGCCTCAAGCCTGCGATCCTCCTGTCTCAGCCTCCAAGCACTGGGATTATATCCAACTTGGTGATCATTTCTTTTTCTTCTCTTCTCTTTTTCTTTGCAGTACTGAAGATTGAACCCAGGGGCATTCTACCTCCGAGCTATACCCCCAATCCTATTTTTTATTCTTTATTTTGAAACAGGGTCTCACTAAGTTTTCGAGGGCCTCACTAAGTAGCTGAGGCTGGCTGCGAACCAGGATCCTCCAGTCTCAGCCTCCCAAGTACTGGGGTTACAAGCGTGTGCTACCACACCCAGCTCGATGATCATTTCTTCAAAGAGCAAAGTGCTAAGGCCACTGTCAGGTGACGAGGGACCAGGGCCCCAAAGGAGAGCTAGAGGTGTTGGAAGTAAGGGCCCGGGTTGGGGACCGCTTGGCTATTATCATTAGTTCGTTCATTCATTTGTTCATCGACTGACTGGTTCATACAACAAGAATATCTCCGGTTCGGTCCCGGGCCGCAGTGGCTCCACACAGGTGACACACAAATCAGACCTGTGGGTGTCACACCTGAGTGGACCCCCTCGGGAGACAGGATGGGCCTCAGACATGGGGGAGGTGCTCACGAAAAGTACGTGGTCCGGCTGACCACCAGCCCCTCCCCAGCCCGACTCTGCAGTAATTCCCAGCAGCTACGCAACACTGTGGATCCGGCTCGGGCCCGGGCAGCTGTCTCCCCCAGCCGAGACCCTCACTGCGGCCTCCCCGGCCACCATCAGACAACGGGAGAGCAGGCCGGAAACGCTGCCCCCATTCCCAGTCTGCGGCCCAGTTCTCAGGCCTGAACGTGAGGCCCTGAGGCCCGTGGGCCGGGACTGTGTGGGGCTGGCCAGGAGCGCTCAGCCTGCGACACCACCCCACTGATGTCCCTGTGCTCAGAGGCACAGCCGGATCGCCCCGGCCTGGCCCCGAGACACGCGGTCCCAGGGCGCTGTCTATGCTGAAAGAAAAAGGTTCCCTGGTGACCGAACTGGACTCTGCAAAAGCAAATGAAGCCGCGGGCCAGGCCTCAGCGCCTCAGCCAAGAAGCCATCTGGACTGGACCTCGGCCCCCTGCAAAGGTGAGGGCGAGGGGACTCGCCTTCCTCCTAAATGCCCGTGACCAAGAACAGCAGAACGTACGCGCAACCAGAAGAACTATCCAGAAAACTCAGAGAACTCAGGACTCCCCAACCAGACAGGCTAACGAGGCCAAACAAGTTTCTTTTTCTTTTTCTTTTCTTTTTTTTTTTTAGGTACCGGGGATTGAACTCAGGGGCATTCTACCTCTAAGTTATATCCCCAGCCCTACTTTTTATTCTTTATTTTGAAACCGAGTCTCACTAAGTTGCGGAGTGTCTCACTAGGTAGCTGAGGCTGGCCGCGAACCCGGATCCTCCGGTCTCAGCCTCCCAAATGCTGGGATTACAAGTGTGCACCACCACGCCTGGCTCCAAACAAGTTTCTGGCTCTACTTCAGTGTCTGTCCCCTGAAGGTCCCCCTTGCATCTCCTCGGGGGAGTTCTAGAACTACTCTGACTTGGTTGCTGGACTCATGGAATGTCTGTTTGTCCAAAAAGCTCTTTAAAATCTTACTATGACTGTTTTTTTTTTTTGCGGTACTGGGGATTGAACTCAGAGGCATTCTACCTCCGAGCTATACTCCCAGCCCTATTTTTTATTCTTTATTTTGAAACCGAGTCTCACTAAGTTGCAGTGCCTCACTAAGTAGTTGAGGCTGGCCTCGAACCCGGATCCTCCGGTCTCAGCCTCCCAAATGCTGGGATTACAAGCGTGTACCACCACTCCTAGCTCAGGTCCTCACATCTTGGCTGCCCTCATTGGACGAGTCCCCTCCCGACGTGGTGGGGCTCAACATGACCAGGAGAGAACATGACCCTAGACAAGGGGGTCCACTGCTGGCCACAGTCTCTGCCGCCCGCAGCCCCGTCCCTCTGTCCTTCCTCTTCTTCAACCTCCACGACGCCGGCCCTTTCCTGAGACCCAGGCAGAAGCGTGGGCTGGCCCCTCTCGGCCTCCGGGGCATGGAGGTGGCTCTCCAAGACCCCTGGGGTGCCAGCACCCACTGCCCTCTCTGCTCCCTGCGGCCACCGAGACTGCATGC